>PVIC010037313.1:0-18151 GCA_004025085.1 Thryonomys swinderianus | reverse complement strand
AATGACTGTGATGCTGTCACTCAGACCCAGCCCCACCCCCGGGGTCTCTGACTCCGCCCCCTGCCGGCTGCTCGGGAGATCTGAGTAGCTGGCTGGGAAGGACATTGGGCTGTGGAGGTGGCACTGAGGGGAGGGGAAGTGAGTTAAGAGTACACGTGGTGACCCATGGCCCACTGCTCAGGACACAGCTCCTCTCTGTAAGAGCAAGGTGCGTCATCCTCTGGCCTCTGGGTTGTGGGCAGCACATGTGTTGTTCCCACAGGGCCACTCTGAGGAGTGTGTGTGTGTGTGTGTGTGTGTGTGTGTGTGTGTGTGTGGCCAGGAAGGCGCAGGGTAACTGCACTGGTTTCCTGGGCAAGGAAGGAGTCCCTAGATTGAAATGACTTTAAGAAAAATTAAACAAATTTCACAATTCAATAACGTGACCGAGTCTAATCTCCATGGAATAAAATGTCTCTTTTTTGTTTCACTTTTGTTGAGCAAAATGCTACTTTTAAAAATGCTTTATAAATGCTAGAAAACTTTGGAAAGAAAGAGGATATACAGTACACTGGTTTGAGAGCAGGCTGTCTCCCCTTTTTCAAAGTTCCAGAAATCCATAGGAAAGTGAGTCTGCTCACAGCCTCTGGGCGTCCTGACTCGTGTAAGAGACCAATCCAGGTTATTGTTATTGTTGTTTTACCTTGCTGTATTGAGAACTAAACCCAGGACTGCACTCTTAAGTAACATCTCCAGCCCTTTCTAAAAATTTTTATTTTTGAGACGGGTCTTTGGGAAGGAATTTGCTATCCTCCTGCCTCAGCCTCCCAGTGTTGAGAACAGGCACATGCCAAGAGCCTCCATTTAGATCCAGACTTTAAGGGAGCAGAAGCTTTTAAAATCTGAGAGCACTCAAGAGAAATAACATAAAAATTACAGTTGTGGGCCAGAGGGTTAGCTCAGTGGTTCTGGCGCCTGCCTCGCAAGCGTAAGGACCTGAGTTCGATCCCCGGTTACCACATATAATGCTGGGCGTGGTGGCTCACGCCTGTAATCCCAGCACTCGGGAGGCAGAGACAGGAGGATTGCTGAGTTCGCGGCGGCTTGCCTGGGCACCATAGTGAGCTCAGGGCCAACCTGAACTACAAAGCAAGACCCTGTCTCCAAAAAGCAAAAAAAAAAAAAAAAAATTACGGTTGTAAAATTGCTAAGGTTTCACTTTAGAAGTGTCTGAGTATGGGACCAAATAGAGATCCGGGTTCCTTAACCTCACAGGACACTTACTGTGGCAAAGCAGAAGAGTCTGCGCTGCGCTGGATGAGGAACTGCTGTCTGCAAAGTAAATGGCAGATCAGGGAAATGGGGAGAGAAAAGGACACACCCTGGAGAAGACGAGGACACATAGATTGCATGGAGCGGGCGTAACAGAACCAATATTCAGTTCCACCATCTAAAAACACCAGGACCCAGAGAACCAAGGGCCAAAAGGAAGGCTTTCTGCAGCCAAAGTGGGCTCAGGAGACCCAGCTCCCTTGTTGAGGCATGTAGGGTCGAGGCGCTCACTACTTCAGAGGTGTACCAGCCTCCCTAGTCCCCTGCTGGCTCCCTCTGCCCCCACGCAGCCAGGCCCATACATCCTCCACCCTTGCCTGCTGTCAGCGGATCCCTAGGACACCCTGCTTTTTAGATGCCTCTTCTCACCCCGCCCTATGTCTCCTCTTCCTCCACCAGTCCTTCTCGCATCCTACCTCAACTGTTTAAAGAATTCTTCACCACCCAGTGTTGCTGCTGGTAGTGGAAATACAAGCAGGTTCCTAGGAGGTTAGATGCAAAATTCAAAGACTTCCTCGAGTTGGAATAAAATATTAATCCAATTTTTATAGTTTATGTTTTGCTTTTTAAACTATCAAAGTGAAAGGAGACTATGTTCCTGATATACATTAAGCACCAACGGAACAACTTTCTGGAATTTTCATTTGAAAAGAAATAAGGCTAAAAGGAGAGAGCTGATTTGAAATCCTGGATGTGTCTGTGGATGGAATTGCGATCTCACACCAGTGTCCCTGTGCACAGAGGAACATTATCTGGCCTTGAAATGGAAAGGAAATCCAAAACATTGAAATGTGGTGAACTTTGTTCAAACTGAAAATAATCAAAAGACTTTTTGTTCTAAATGATTAAGAAGTAACACGACACCAGGTTTAGAGTTGGCCTCCAGGACCCTGCAACCCTGAGTCAGGAGCTTCACCGCCATGTGGATGGCTGGGACTGACCAACAGGGAGTCATGTGACCCAGGCTGGCCCGGCGGGAGTCCATGTGCCTTACAGGACACAGCTGTGCACACTCAGACCCAGAGTGAACAGCCCTGCTTTGCCTTGGTGGTGTCAGGGTGACCCAGATAGAGCCACTTAACCTGTCAGGATGGCCACTCCTTGTCCTTAGCTGTGGATCTGGGTAGGGACAGCTGCTCCCTCCCTCCAGCCTCTTCTGGTGACTTAGGAGCTCATGAGGAACCAGACTGCTCGTCTATGTCACGTACAGACACAACAACCTGGCTCCACTGTGCCCTCCTCCCACAGGCCAAGTCTGGCCTTCGGAAAGCAGCATCAGGCACACCAGCTTAAATATCAAATGGTTTCTCTTATAGGAGAGACTCAACGTCAATTAAAGACCAAAAGAAAAGATAGTATGAAAAAAGGTGATACAGATCTCTTGCACATGAGAAGAGGACTAAGAAATGGAGGGTGCGGAAGGAAGGGAAGGAGATGTAAAAAGAATCAAGATGTACTTTGTACATGTACCAACACCCCACGGTGAATGGAATCATTAATAAAAGTGAATACTTGAAAAAAGAAAGTAGCCTTGGAAAGACTGAGCGCCTGGATCAGAGACTGAGAGGGACCCAGCGAGGAGGAGCTGCTGCCATGTGTGCTGACGGCCCGAGAGGGGCAGCCCAGAGCAGCGATGGGGCAGCTCTACCTGACTGCTCCCCGGAAAGGATGTGGGTGTTGGTGGGTGTCAACTTCAGCCAGCCAGGCTTTCCGGTCAGAAAGGTGTGCTGGTGAGAAGCCTTACTGAAAACTATCACTCACACATATTTACCATATAGGCAGCTAATTCATTTACATAGAAAACATTTTCCATTAGAAAATCAGAATAGCTTTATAAAAGTTAGTAAATGCCATTCCAGGTCAAGGCTAACTTTGGATTATTTTTGGCTTTTTTTAAACTTTCACACGCACAAAAGTATACATGCTTTTGTTTGTTTTTCCAGCTTACCTCCAAGCAGAGAGGTAGTAAGTTAAAACAATTATACAGCTGTACACAGTGGAGAATTAGAATCAAGATTTCCTTTAGGACTGGGAGCCCTGAGAAGTCCTTCTAATCTCCTCAGTGCACTTCACAGACCTATGTTAAAGCTGGAAGGAAGGGAGCAGAGGCCTAGGTGGGCGCTAGCTCAGAGCTGAGTGAAGTGTTCCCACCCTGTGCCCATCTGCTTTTCGTGGTAGCCCGGGGCCGGCCACTCTGTACATGCCTGCCCCACATCCAGTCCTCACCCTACCCAACAGGCTTGACTGTTCACCTTGAGAAAGGAATGGGAGTCAGGCCGGCATGTTGAGGTGGTCAGCATGAGCCTGGGCTCAGGTCCTGGACTGCTGTGAGCCTCAATGCCTCAGTTGTCCTAACCGGCATCTCTGAGGTGCCTTTATACATGTGGACATTCTTTGGGCATCCACCAGGTGCCAGCTCAGAACCTGATTCTCACTGGCAGCACTGGGCAGAGGCACCACCTCCTTCCACCCATTCACAGGTGAGGAAACTGGGGCACAAAGGGGCTGCTTTGTTCTTTCTCACCACAACGTACCCTGGTGCCCACCCAGTAAGGTCTTAAATAAACACCGGCATAGGGACCATTTTCCTCACCCAGCCAATGGCTTTCCTGGCATTTTCTACCACTGGGTTTTGTGTAGTAAGGAAAGATGAGAAGAAAGAAGAAGTAAGCCATATGCAGATTTTCAGATGGAAACACACTGAGTAGGCTGTAAGTACAATTTCACCCATTGACATTTTACCCCAGAGACAGCAACAAAGAGCTGGCCTCTGCACTGGCTGTGTCTTCTACCTACCACCTGTGGTCTGCGGCTTTAGTGTCAGGCAACCAGCTGACCCGGACTGGGGCCCCTGGTGAGCTGGGTCCTAAAGGGAAGCAGGACTCACCTGCAGGGACCTTCCAGATGCAAAGGACACAACCTGAGCCCACACCAGCCTCAGCTCAGTCCACTGCCCTGCCAGCACTGCCAGGCTGGGTAGGCACAACAAAGCTTCTGAGCCCAGCCCCCTTACTCTGCCTTTTGATGACTGTGTTCCCCTTCCTGTCCCCTGCTCCTGAGAACAGCTCTCTTAAGTGGGAGGCAAAGATCACCCCTCAGAGGCCCAAGTATTAGGCCTTGGGACAGTGGGCACGGCGGGTCCTGGGACCAGGCCTGAGGCACAAAGGGAATGCAACACTTGCTGCGGGAAAAGTGTACGAGGAAGAGACAGTCGTCTTTCTTCAGGACAGTGTGGCTTCAGAAATGATACCTAGAATTGTGCAGCCAGTTTACCACCACAAGGGCCATTGTCCTGACGACAAATCCAGCCTGTGAAGGGCACCAGAGTAGAGTAGGAAGAACCCTGGTGACCCAAGATGTTGCTGAGTCACATCATTACCGAAACTGGGGCTATGTCATCTTGGGGCATCTTGTCACATGCAGTCACCCAACTCTAACTGATGCAGGAATCAGAATCAAGGATCGCTCTCCTCATTGCCAATGGAATCCTAATTAAGGGTTCTAAAATTTCTTTTGAAATCCACACAATTGCCCATATAGACACAAGTTTAGTCATCAAACACTTGTGATACTAAGTGGCAGTTTGACCCCTGAGAATGCTCCAGTAGCTCACAGTGTTGTTGGAGGGTCAGCAAGTGCAGCGTAAGCTCTCACCCCAACAGGCAGCGGAGGAAGCGTGGCAGCGGGCCAGGCCTCAGAGAGAGTGGCTTTGGGGCGGGCCTGGGATACAGGTCAAAGTGGAAGTCACTCTGGGGCTGGCCTAAGAAGCAGGCAGGATAGGAGGAAGGTGGAGGCATGTGACCATATGCCAAAGATGGAACCAGGAGTTTCTTTCTTTTTTGTATTAGCATGTGTCTGCAATGCATAATGGTTACATTCACTGTGGGTGATTGGTGTATGTACATGACACACATGGTAAGGCTTTTATGGCTTCTTTCTCTTCCTCCATCTCTTGGGCCCCTTCTCATTTGCAAAAAATCTTTCATCCTGTTTCCCATTATCTCTTCTATTTTGCTCTTTAATTTGTGTATTCTTTGGATTTCTGATATAAAAGAGATTGTGTGATATTTAAGCTTGCCTGATTTATTTCCCTGAGCGTAACCCAGGACAGTTCGGATAGCAGTGGGGCAGTCTCATCTCATCTCCAGCATTCCTGCAAGCACATACTTTGCAAAACATTCTAGCACATTTCTTTGCAAACTCTTCTCATCATTTGGCACTCGTCTCACCTGAAAGGAATGTGGGGCCTTTCAACAGGAGGAGATGTGTGGATGCTGAGGAGAACTGCCGGGTCCTCAGCCCTGTCACGGTGGGACCCGCGGGCCCTGAGGTGCACCCACTGAGACAATAATGAAAGGAGCTAACAGAACCCGGGCAGCCGCCTGTCTTACTGAAGCGGAGGGGCCATCTTGTTCAGAGGGTCTGGGCAGAAAGGAAGGGACTGTCCCTGAATCACAGCTGCTGGGTCCCCTCCCTTCCTTCCACACAGAGCACAGGAAGTATTCTGCCTCTGCAAACAGCCTGTCACCTGCAGACCCTGCTCTGTGATCAGAACGATCCCAGGAGGAAGGGCCAGGGTGGTCTGATCCCAGCACAGGCAGAAGGGCAGGGGCCCGGGACAGACCTGCATGGACCGCCAGGAGCCACTCAGTTCAAAGTGACACTGGAATACCGTGCAGGCAGCTGCTGGCACCACTGATGCGTGGCGGCTGCAGGGCTGTCTCCGGGAGGGAGAAGGAACCGGAGCGGAGCCTGCAGTGCCCGCAGACATGAAACTATATTCCTAACTAGGATCTTGGGCATAAGTCACCGTGGGGGGCGGGGGGACATTGGAAAGATGAACTTGTTAAATGTGAAAATTAAAACACACTCTAACTTTTATGATGCTGGGAAGTGTGTGTGTGTGTGTGTGTGTGTGTGTGCGCGTGCACATGCACGGACATACATGCATCCATGTGTACCCATTCCTCAAAATATGTTAGGTTTGGATATGTGTGTTTTTCAGGAGCATTTAAAAGTGGCAATTGCCCAGGACTGCTGAGAAAACCTGGGTGTGTGAGGTATGATCAAGAAATATGAATGTCTTAATTTTCAAAACATTTATCACGGAAAAAAAACTTTGTCATTAATCCCCCTCAAATTACTTCTCGTTGCTTCAACACACATATCCTATTCTTGTTGTCACTGTCTGAAGTAGTTCTTGGAGTTCTCTTCTGTGTTTTTAGTTGTGCTGCCCTGGCTGCCCCCATGTCCTGAATCAATTCACAGTATTTACATTTATAAGGTCATCCTGACTTTGGAGAAGAGCCAGAAGCCTCACTGCTAGGTCGGGTGAATAAGGTGGATGACGACGCCCAGATGCCTTACAAGGCTGCCTTTCCTGCCCCTGTCATTCAGCAGCATCACTAACCTTATGTTTGATCCCATCTCCTAAAGACAGTCACAGAAGAGGACTTCCAGAACGGCTTCAAGAGTGGCAAGAACAATGGGACAAGTGTGTGCAAAGTGAGGGGGTTGAGAGGATTAATGACAATGTGTCTTTTATTGTAATACTTTTTTTTTTTTTTTTTTTTGCTTTTTGAGACAGGGTCTTGCTTCGTAGTTCAGGCTGGCCCTGAGCTCACTATGTAGTCCAGGCAAGCCTCGAACTCAGCAATCCTCCTGTCTCTGCCTCCCAAGTGCTGGGACTACAGGCGTGAGCCACCACGACCGGCACTGTGGTATGAGGTATTGATTGCTAGTGGGTGTGAGTCTCCACGCCCAGCATTGTATGTGGTCACCGGGGATTGAACTCAGGACCTTGCGCTTGCAAGGCAACCGCCGGAACCACTGAGCTAACCCTCCGGCCCTCTTTTTTTTTTTTTTGAGACGGTCTCACTTTGTAGTTCAGGCTAGCTCTGAGCTCACTATGTAACCCAGGCAAGCTTCAAACTCAGCAATCCTCCTGTCTCTGCCTCCCCAAGTGCTGGGATTACATATGCCATTTTCTTTAAAAAAAAAAATCTAAATTTTTGTTGACATATGTCAGATGCAGCAAAAATGCCCTGCCACAGATATGCAGCCCAGTGTCTTTCTACAGGGTCAAGTCACCCTGTCACACCACCCAGATGTGAGCAGAGTGTTACATACCCAGGTCCTCCACGCTTGCCCAAACCACCTGCCAGCCTCAACCCTACAGCACTTCCTTTTATGTAAATAAGCTCATACAACATGTGCTATTTTGATTTTATCGAATTTAATGTTTATGTGACTCACTCACATTCTTCCATAAAGCAGCATTTTCACAGTCGCCCCATAATTGTGCATGAACATAGCACAACCCGCTCACTTGTCCACTACTGAAGGACTTTGGTGGCATATGGGGTTGAGCTATTACAAATGAAAGCTCTTGGGTCGTTGCATTCAGGCAGTGAGCAGGCAGCCCCAGGATGGGACAGCTGGGCATCAGCTGCACCAGCGTGGGTGGGTGGTGGTGCCCACCTACAAATACAAGTTCCTGAAGCTGCTTGTCTACTGACTTTGGCCTGGTTGACCATTTTCATCTTAGCTACTCTGCTGGTGATAAGGCACTATCTGACCATGGTTTTAATTAGAGCTCCCCTAATGGATGATACAGTTTAGCACCTTTTCATATGTTTATTAGATATGTACAGAATCTCCTCTATAAAGCACCCGCTCCATCCTGTGAGGCATCTGTCCTATTCACATGATCCACCGCTCTTTGTGTCCCTTCCCAGGAGCCTTTTGTCACATGGGGCAAGCGTCTTCTTTCCGCCAGTGGTGTATCTTGAATACAAGTTATAAATTTTAATAAGTCCAATTTGCAGATCTTCTTCTTTGTAGTTGGTGCTTTGAGTTCTTCTGTTCTTCAGTGACATGGAGATGTTCTCCAAGGTTGTTTCTGGGAAGCTTGTTATTCATCTTCACATTTGATCTGCCCTTCATTGAAATTAATTTTGGTGCCTAGCAGAAGGCAAGACTATTATTTTTGGCCAGGCAGGGTGATAGTGACACACAGGAGGCTGAGGCAAGGAGGGGTCACGTGAACCCAGGGTTGGAGGCAATGCAAGAAGACCCTGTCTCAAAAAAGAAAAGAAATAAAAAATTATTATTATTATTTTTTGGATATGTAGTAGAGCTATCATTTTTTCCAAAAGCATCTTGTCAGGATCTCCATGCTTTGTTTCAGTGTTACCCTGATTACTGTTTCTTTGCCAGTCTTGATACCTATTAGCAAGTGTCCAACTGTTTTCTCCTTTCAGTTTTTTTTTCAGAATGTTTAGCCTTCATATTTCCACATGAATAGAGTCAGCTCCTTAAGTTCTATAACAAATCCTGAAGGTATATCGATTGACATTTCATTTAAACTACTATAGACCATTTCTGAAGGAAGCCATAACTAAATAATGAATGTTTGACTCCATGAATATGATGTACTGGTCCACTTTTTCATGTTTCAGTGTCTTTCAGGGATGTTTTATAGTTTTTTGTGTACAAGCTTTGTTTGGATTTATTAATCTACATTAAATTGTCTTAAAATTTCATTTAATAATTGTTGATATCAAAGCAGGAGATTAGAGCATAGCCAACCAGCTAGGCAGGTGGACATGAACTGTCAGTCATAGAGTTTCAGGACACATGCAGAATGGCTTACAAGCTATCAGAGGAGGCTGATAGGCTTCAACTTCCCTGTGTCCAATCAGCAGGTTTTTTGCTTGTTTGTTTGTTTGTTTCTGTTTTGTTTTTCTGAGGCAGGGTCTCACTTTGTAGTTCAGTCTGGTCCTGAGCTCACTATGTAGTCCAGGCAAACCTTGAACTCAGCAATCCTCCTGAGTGCTGGGATTACAAGCGTGAGCCTGTATACCAGCCACTGTAGTATGTGGTACTGAATGTTGGTGGGCGTGAGTCACCACGCCCAGTATTATTGTATATAGTTACCAAGATCAAACTCGGGACCTTGCGTTTGCTAGGCAGGTGCTGGAACCATTGAGCTAAATCTCTGGCTCCAAATTAGCAGGTTTTTGCTAGGACAACCTAGACCTGACATCAGAAGGAGTGGATACAAAAGGCCTTTGAAATTCACCTTGTGACCACTGTGCTCTCTCTCTTTCTCAGGGGTCCGCCCTGATCCTGCACAGAATACTTCGTTTCCTGCCTTTACTTGGCCCATATTCACTCACAAACCATATTTCTTTTCTGACTTGTAATAAATATAAAGCCTCACTTTCTTTTGCATGTTTCTTGTCCAATTCTTTGCTCAGGGCAACAACAACCCAGAAAGAATTTCCGGAAAGAACCCATGGCATCCCAAATCCTGGTAACAACATCATATAGAAATATGATTTTTGTATTTTAACCTTGTACCCAGAAATCTTGGTAAATTAACTAATTCTAATAGTCTATATATAGAGGTACTTAGATTTCTGTATACTACATATCATTCATATAATTTGGGAATTATGACAGCATATTGATTCTATATTAACTCTTATACTTTTTTTTCAGTATTAAGATTTGAATCTATACTCCAGTCCTTTTTTATTTTAAGACAAGTTCTCCCTAAGTCGTTAAAAGGCATAGGCTGAGCTTAATGTGCAATTTTCTTGCCTCAACTTCCCAGAGTACTAAGACTGCAGATATGTGCTGCCATACCTAGTTTGCATTTCATTTCTATATGTTTGTGTTTGTTTTATTTCAGTGGCTGGGAGTTAGAGAACCATGTTTCATAGTTAAATTCATTCACACAAACAGTGACTTGATTTGTCTCATTCTCCCTCTCAGGAGGGAAACTCAGTTTTGCCACTTACTATAAAATTCAGCATTTTGTTTTTTTGGCAGGAAGAGGTGAGACATAGTCTCACTATTTTGGCCAGACTGGTGTTTAACTTGAGATCTTCCTGCTTCAACATTCCAAGCACTAGGATTAAGACTGTGGACCACCCTGCTCCACTGGGTCACTGTTTGTTTTTGAGACAGTCTCTCTATGTAATTCAGGCCAGCCTCAAATTCACTAGATAGTTTAGGCTGGCCTCGAATTTGTGATGATTCTCCTTCTTCAGATTTTTTTTTTTTAATGGCAGGGTCTTGCTTTGTAGTTCAGGCTGGCCCTGAGCTCACTATGTAGCCCAGGCAAGCCTGGAACTCAGCAATCTTCCTGCTTCTGCCTCCTGAGTGCTGGGATTACAAGCGTGAGCCACCACGCCCCGCACCTTCTTGAAATTTTTGAGTGCTGGGATTATAGGGTTTCACCATGATGCTTGGTTTAGGTTCACTGCATTTTTAGCCAGATATACAGATTCTGTGCTGTTGCTAGTTTAAGAGTTTCTTCTTTAAAAGCAAAAGCAAATATTGAATTTTATAAAATGCTTTTTCTGCTTCTACTGAGATGATTATGTGATTTTTCAAAATCAAATTACCTTGACTGATCAATTGTGCAACTAACACTGCACCTTGATGTTGCTATGTTGTCTTTTACAGTACAGCTGGATTTCACTTGCTACATTTTTGTAGCAGTTTTTGAAACTTCAAATGACTGTCACTCTTTCTGCAGTTCACCTGGAAAGAGCTCTTCCCTCTGCTCTGGGTTGGACAGGTTTAAGGCTGGCTACTGCCTATAAGGTCACAGTGCAGCTCTGCTGCGGTCTGAGGCAGGAGACAGTCACCTTCCTCCACTACCCGAGCCGTGGCTGTGTCCCCTAGCCAGGAGAACGCCTGGATTCTGCAGAGTGTCTCAGCACGCCAGCCTCTCCTGTGCTGAGCCGGCTGTGCTGGACGCTGGGACCCGTGCGCAGCTTTTCCTTGGTGGCCTTGCGCACACTCACTGCCTCAGGCCTCGTCCGCTGCCTTCAGACAGGTTTCTGTTTTGTCTTCTATTTGATCCAGTCCTTCTAATTATCTTCAGTGGAAAAGTATGTCTAGGGCCGGAGGGTTAGCTCAGTGGTTCCGGCGCCTGCCTCGCAAGCGCAAGGACCTGAGTTCGATCCCCAGTTACCACATATAATGCTGGGCGTGGTGGCTCACGCCTGTAATCCCAGCACTCGGGAGGCAGAGACGGGAGGATTGCTGAGTTCGCAGCAGCTTGCCTGGGCACCATAGTGAGCTCAGGGCCAGCCTGAACTACAAAGTGAGACCCTGTCTCCAAAAAGCAAAAAAAAAAAAAAAAAAAAGTATGTCTAAATAATGCCCAGCCTTTGCCCCACCCTCCTTCCAACCCCAACTCTCAAGTAGGTCTTCAGCCCTCATACCCATGTAGTCCTGACCTATATGCCACACCACTAGGCAGGCAACCACTGCTGCCAGGGTGTGCCTTGAGTAAATAGCAAGGAGTCCATCATATGGGGGCTGGCTCTGGCCCTGGGCCACAGCAGGCCAGCCTGAAATCAAAGCGGAATCCCCATGCCAAACCTTCACTGAACTAAACTGTTATCTGACCTTCCCAGAAACCAGGAGAAACGAGAGATAACAGCTGCATTTCCCAATAGGCCAGTTCCAGTTGGAAAGATAAGGAAGTTCCTTCTGCCTTAATCCTCACATGAAAAAGGCGACCCAAAGTAACCCCACGCTGACCAATAAGTTATTTTTCTGTTTCATCTCTCTGTCCCAGCCTTACAAGGGAAATTGCTTTTAAATGACCAACACGCTTTTCACTTTTTGTTTCTGCTTTCTTCAGGCCTCTTCTGGCTATAAAACCATACTCCTCAGCTCATCAGCCACATTCTAGAACAGTAAATAAAGCTGGTTAAGATCCTTATATTGTTGTACTTTGTCCTTTGGTGCCCAGTGAGAGAGCAGACCTTAAAGCATTTCATGCACAGCCCACAATCCTACCTATGAGCCTGGCCTGCAGGGAGAGCCCGCTTTTCCAAGCTCTGAACTCAAGGACCCCAAGGTAATAGCTCCCCTCCATTCGATGCTTCCACTAGGCTGCCACCTGGCACTTGCTCCGAAGACAGCCCTGCCTTGGCTCGTTGGTCTGATAGAGGTGACTACTGCTGGGGCAGTGACTGCCATGTGTCAGTCTATGGAACAGCCTCCTGAAGACTTTGTCCTCACTTTGTAGGGAAACCACACTTGGGCTGGGAGATACCCATACCTTGGAGAACCCACAGGTCCATACTGGCTGAGAAACCCCAGCATCTTGCAGAGCAAACATTCAGGCATCAGCTCTGTATCATTTGCAGTGGGAAAGCAGAGATTTGGCCTGGTGCTGGCAGCTCCCCAGGAACTAGCTGTATGGACGGTGTACTAAGCATCTGCCTGCTTACTGTGAGGACTGAGGCACTGAGAGGAACATTTAATGAACAGGATGTTACAACTGGCCCAGTCTGCAGGGCCCTAGCTGAGCTGGTCCATCAGTTCAGCTGCAAGATGAAATCCCAGGTATCTCACACACAGCAGTAGCCAGATGAGTCTGTTTGGTCCCAGTCACTGACCCAAAAGGGTGACTTGCTGAGCGAGAAACAATCCACTGTGAGCTTGACCATTGGACGGGTGGTGTCTCAAGTCAAATGGACTCTGCACTAGGGTGTGGAGTAGGGTCACAGCAACCTCAGTTCTGTCTCTTCTGGAATAACTCACGCTTCTTGCACAGGAGCATGGGTGTACACATGTGTCGATGCAGCGTGCTCTTCACATGCCTTCCACTCAGTTTCTGGAGCCCCAGCAGAGCTGGCTCCTGGTAACATGTGACCTTTCTAGCCAACTCTGCCAAGCTGGAATTGTGACCGTTTGGTCTAGCTGGGAGAAGGATGCCCTCTGCTATGTGCTTCTAACGACTGTGAAGAATGTGTCAAAACTCATTCCCACTTATACAGAAAGACAGTCCCAGGCCCTGGACCCCACCTGCTGCTCAGAGCTCCTGGTGCTCGTGGCCAGGCATGAGCAAATCCACTCAGGCACCATCTTTCCACCTCCTGCTCTGCGTGGCAATACTCAGCAAGTCCAGAAACAAAATATTTCATGAAAAAATCTCTATCAGATCTGCCCCTTGCTTATTCCTGATCAACATATCCACCCCTGTCTGCTCCAAAAGACCTGCTGCACAGGCTTAAGTAGGCAGGGGCAGGGCCGAGAGCTTCCGGAGAAGGGGATACAACTCCAAGATAGATAGCCTAGTTGGGGGCTGCATGGGACATAATGGAGCAACCCCAACTTTGTAACCACACCCAGCAGTTACAGGGCAGAATGTCATTGGAAACTTCCTTACACAGGCAGAGCTGAAGTGTTCTGATGACTGGGACCACGTTAAAGACCAGAAATGTGCCTGGGCTACAAAACATGTACAGTTGACATTGCTTCTGACCTGTGGCAGAGACAGACCCACCGAACAGGGCGGAGTGCACAGAGGAGCTGCCTGTGAGGCCCAGGGCTTCCCCAGGAGTACGAAGGCCAGGACAGTGGCCAGGATGGAAATAGTGAAATTTTCCTGAAAATGTTTCATAACCAGCTGGTAAATATTTTGGAGCATAGAGTTTTTATCCCAACCCCTCAACTCCAATAGTGTGGCCACACAGAAGTGTGACTGGGATGAGCATGTTGTCGAGGTGAAACCCTGTTCACAAACACAATGAGGCGTGGCCAGTGCCAAGCCCTGAGCCAGGGACAGATCATTCTATGAGGCTGTAGGCTACTCTGGGAACTCTGAAAGTAAATTACTATTACTTTCCCCTCTGTCTCTGTCTCATCTCTCTGTCTCTGTCTCTGTCTCTCTCTGTCTCTCTGTCTCTCTCTCTCTTTCTCTCTATTATTATTTAGTTTACTGAGATGACCTATTATAATGAACTTGTTTCCCTTCTTAGAAAAATTATGAAAGAGATGGAGTGAGGGGGAAGAGAGGGAGTCAAGTTAGTACTGTTAGCACTGGAACTGCTAAGACCAACAATGCCAGGTACCATGTTGGGCTTTTAAGGGCAACAGGACAGCTAAGAAAGATTCATTCTTGCAGCTGTAAGCAAACAAAAACCATAAAAACAATCTATTTCAATTTGGATATAATGGCTACCAAGAGTAAAAGGGGAGGCCTTTGACAGTGGCTTGAGGGGAGAGCCACCCCCTGTTGGAAGGTGGGCACCACCTTCCAGGACTTCACCTTCAATGAGAAGACCATGGGCTTGTGAACCCCCTATCTCCCCATGCACCTCCCTCTCTGGCCCCTCACACGGGCAGATGCTGAGCCCTGTGCCCCACCTGGTTCCAGTTTCACCTTTGTTTCTGTTCTAGGAAAGTCACTTCATCTTCCCAGGTCTTCTTAGGCACCATGAGGACCTTGAGCCTCCTGGTTCCTACAGCTCTTGGAAGCTCTGGAGTCCTGGAGTTTTGTGATACCTGACAGGCCTGCACAGCACACACTTCTGGAAAATGGCCTCTTTCTTGGTTCCTGTGAGCTTGGTTGTCATGTGCTTCCCAAAACTGGGCCAAGATTTTCTGTAAGCATAACATGGTGAGCTCTGAGCAGGACAAGTGAAGAAGCACAAAACAAAAGCAAGTATGCTTAGGATGCCCTTCTCAGAGCATTGAGGAGGCCAACACCTTTAAAACTTCTAAGATTGGGATAGATTCTGCAATCATTTGGCCACAGAACTTGTGTGTGGGGAGAGGGTATTAGGGAGTGAACGTAGACCGTACTCTACCACTGAGCTGCTCTCCCAGCACTTTTTTTTTGGACAGGGTCTCGCTTTGTAGTTCAGGCTGGCCCGGAGCTCATTATGTAGCCCAGGCAAGCCTCGAACACAGCAGTCCTCTGCCACCACACCCAGCACTATGGTATGGAATACTGATTGCTGGTGGACGTGAGTCACCACACCCAGCATTGTATGTGGTTACCAGGGATCGAACTCAGGATCTTGTGCTTGCGAGGTAGGCACCGGAACCACTGAGCTAAATCTCTGGCTCCCTCTCCCAGCACTTTTTTATTTTCTTTTGAAATGAAGTCTCACTGAGTTCTCGGCCTGGGCTTGAACCTGAGATTGTCTTGCTTCAGCCTCCCAAATCGATCAGACCACAAGTGTAAGCTTTCCATTCCTGGTTTAGCCACAGAATATTCTTTATCAAAGACCTAGTGGGCTAGAGGTTTTGTCAAAATGCCTTTTAGGAAAGGAAATACGTTGATGTATTTTTCTGGCTCAGCCATATGTTAGTGGTCCTGAGTAACCATGGAAGACAGGCGGAATGAACACTTCCACACATCTGTCCGCATAAAACAACAACAACACTGGGGAAATAGTTAAAATCAACTTTTTCCAGAACTCTGGAAATTAAACAAAGGTTTACAACATGAGGAATATTTATTCAGGAAAATCTGCTGAGCCTAGATAAGACTGCAGGGTTTGTGGTATCTGAACTTGGCCTGTCATCATCCCATCCAACTCAGGTCCACAGTGGCCTTAGTAACCTCAGCCCCCTATCTGCAGCAACCACAAACACCAGCAATCTGCATCCCCCACAGGAAACAGACTGGATCTGAAGCTCCTAACCTGCTGTCTGCAGAGCAATGGCACCATTGAACTGTCCTTCAGACTCCCGGAAAACTCCCCTTTGTGGAGCATTGTTGATATTTGGCCTGAGTCAGGCCCAATGCCACAGGGAAAGCTCTAGATGCACAGATTTGTCCATGACTACACCCAGCCACTGTTCCACATAGTCTGCTGCGGGACACTGCAGAGCCAGTACCATTCAGGGCAACCAAGAATTTGGCCAAATTGTAAAATGAACATCCAGGGAAGGAGATGTTCTCGGGGGCTAAAGGCTCTGACACAGTCCTAGGGATGGGAAGGTTCCACGAAGGCCAGGAAAGGCTCAGGGTGGCCCCAGTCCCTCAGCTCCGGCTCACCACAAAGCTCTGCACAGTAGGAAGTAAAACAAGAGCTGCAAACTGCACACTGAAGAAATGCCAACTCACAAACCCTTGGCAAAGCAGAGACCTGCTGGGTCCAGGCTTTTATGGAAATGTCTGGTAAATCACTAGCTGAGCAGTAAGCTAAGGGAGCAAAAATCAGCTGCACACTAGTACAACGGGTTTTGTCAAAAAGATGAAGGACTTTAAGTGCCAGTGAGGACTCTGAGAGAAGAGAAGCGTTGTACACTTTAGTGAAAATGTAAATTAGCACAGTCTTTGGGGGAAATAGTGTAGTGGTTTCTCAAAACACTAGAATGACTGTATGATCCAGGAATCCTAAGTGTGGGTGCACAGCAAAGGAAACGGAATCAGTGTATAAAGAGACACCTGCACCCCACATTCACTGTAGCTCTTCCGCATAGCCAAGTGATGGGATCCATTCGGTGTATATCAATGAGTGAAAGACCAAAGGAGATGGGGCATATATACAACATGATACTATGCAGCCATAAAATTAGGGAATTCTGCCATTTGTAACAACATGGATAAACCTAGAAGACATGTTAAGTAAAATCAGCCAGCCACAGATCTACAAACCCTGCATGGTCTCACTTGTATGTGGAATCTTAAAAAAGCCTAACTAGGGCCGGAGATTTAGCTCAGTGGTTCTGGCACCTGCCTAGCAAGTGCAAGGTCCCTGGTTCGACCCCCAGTAACCACATACCACAGTACTGAGCGTGGTGACTCACGCTCATCAGCAATCAGTACCACGTACCACAGTGCCAGGCATGGTGGTTCATGCCTGTAATCCCAGCACTGGAGAGGCAGAAGCAGGAGGATTGCTGAGTTCAAGGTTTGCCTGGGCTACATAGTGAGCCCTGGGCCTGCCTGAACTACAAAGTGAGACCTGTCTCCAAAAAAAGCCTAACTCTCAGAAACAGGGAAAAGAATGCTAGATAAAAGGAACTGTGGGGGGCCCGAGATTTAGCTCAGTGGTTCCGGCGCCTGCAAGCACAAGGTCCTGAGTTCGATCCGGTGACCACATACAATGCTGGGCGTGGTGACTCATGCCCACCAGCAATCAATACCACATACCACAGTGCCAGGCATGGTGGCTCACTCCTGTCATCCCAGCACTCGGGAGGCAGAGGCAGGAGGATTGCTGAGTTGAGGCTTGCCTGGGCTACATAGTGAGCTCAGAGCCAGCCTGAACTACAAAGCGAGACCCTGTCTCAAAAAAAAAAAAAAAAAAAAGGAACTGTGGGTTGGGCTAGGGATGATGTTGGTCAAAGGGAATAAAGTTTCAGCTAGATAAGAAGAGAGTGCTTTGAGATCTTAAGGCACAGCACAGGGACTATATTTATAATGATATAAATAATAATATAAAATCAAAATTACTGAGAAAATTTCAAATGTTCTCATCACAAAACAATAGTAAGTAAGCAAAATGATGGATATGTTTATAAACTTAGTCTAATCAATCCATGGTATATAAACATATCATGCATCACATTATACCTTATAATCTATATAAATTTTTATCAACTAAAAATGAAATAAGAAAATATTTTCTTTAAATGGCATCAAAATATAAGTTTATTAGGAGTAAATTTAACAAGACTTATAAACTGAAAACTACAAAACATTGTTGAAATACTTAAATAATACTAAATACTTAAATACATAGAAAGACTCCCCAAAGCCATGAATCTGAAGACTTAATGATGTTAAAATGACAATTTTCCCAAAATTCGTCTATCAATTGAACATAATCTCTACCAAAATCCCAACTGACTTTTTTCTAAAACTTGATCATTCTAAAATTCATACAAAAGGCAAAGGACATTCAAAACAACACTGAGAAAGAACAAATTTGAAGATCTTGTCCTTCCTGATTTCAAACGCACTCTACTGCTATAGCAATCAAGACAGCATGGTCTTGGCAGATGGAAAACAATGAACTGGAACTGAGTGTCCAGGAGGAAGCCCTGTCACTTATGGTCAACT
>PVIC010037312.1:0-18159 GCA_004025085.1 Thryonomys swinderianus | reverse complement strand
TTTTTTTATTAATGGGACACAATACATAGGTAAAGTTAATATAAAGGAGGAATGGTTTTACTTGTGCCCATGATCTGAGAACTGTCAAACCATGGTCAGCTGGTGCCACGGCTGTGGGTGTAAAATGAAGCAGAAGCATCATGCGAGAAGAGCATGGAAGCTGTGAGAGGGAAGGGATCAGAGAGCCTGTGCTAGGGGACTTCTTCCTTCTTCTTTTGTTCCATCAGGGCCACCATACTGAACAGTGTTCCCCGTGGCCAGGGAAGGTCCTCCCTGCTGGTTTCTCATTCACAAGGCAATCAGTTCAGGAAACATCCTTGAAGACAACTCCAAGTGTACCTCACTGGTTCCCTGTGAGTTTCTCAATCCAATCGATCTGACACGATCAACTGTCAGAGATAAAGGACATTTTGTGTTTGTTAGATAAAGATAATACAGTAGTAACTTGGTTCCATAATTTAATTCTCTCCAGAATGATAGTTGCAAGCCAAACTGATCACAAACTGAGTCAGATTCTCTCATAAGGTCAACACTGAACCTAACCATTGAATTTGATTTGGTTTGCAATCAATTCCGTTTGAGATGAGAACTGTGTAAAGAATTAAGTTCATGACCCAAGGCACCACAGTATACTCTTTCCAACATACACATACTATTCCCAAATAACATTTCCAGTATCTTATTTAGCAGTGAAGGAACTAAAGCTAAACAGTAGTATGATGAGAGTGATAGCTGTTGTTTATTGAGATAGTCACATGCCTTACCTGGCAAACTTCACAACAAACTTAAGAAGCAAGTTATTTTCTCAGTAAAAAAAAAAAGAGGATCATGTTGCCAAGATGAGAAATGAAAGTGTTATCCTGTTGTGGTGTGCTAGAGTCTCTTTCTGAAGTAGTTTTTAGGCTCTTTCTGTCCTGAGAAAAGAATTGGTCAGGACAAGCACAAACAGTAGCAAGATTTTATTAGAAGTAAGAAGTGAAAGAGGCCGGGTGTGGTGGCTCAGGCCTGTCATCCCAGCACTCGGGAGGCAGAGACAGGAGGATTGCTGAGTTCGAGGCTTGCCTGGGCTACATAGTGAGCTTAGGGCCAGCCTGAACTACAAAGGGAGACCCTGTTTAAAAAAAAAAAAATAAAGAAGTGAAAGAGGCTCTGTAGGACAACTTTGGGTCACGCAAACATAGGAAGATAAGCACACCCTATAGTGTGAACCTGGACCACCATGCAAGAGAGAGTACGGAGGCAAAACCCCAGTGTAGACCATCCTTTTGTACCATGCACTCCTCAGGTGACATCACATGCAAGTCACTCTACCAAAACGCGCTCGAGGTCTTGAGAGGTGTCCGTACAGAGCTTTGGTACTGTTCTTCAAGTGCATTCCTGCGTCTCATTCTGCCTCTGTTTTCAGCCACCCTCCGCCACCTACTACCTTCCTGTCTGAGAAGCATCTAGGCCGAAATCCATCTCTAACTTATTGGAAAGACTTACGAACTTATGAAATAAGCACAGAGCCTTAAGCATCAACATTTGGTCAAGACTAGAGGACCACATCTAGATTCCCTTTCCAACTCCTGTGTCAACTCTGGAATCCAGTTCTACAACTGTAACAAAAGTGACTATATTCCAAGTGAAGGAAAAAAAGATGGAGGAGCTGGCATGGACTCAGAAATCCTTCTGTGCCCGTTGTCTGTGACTTCTGCACCCTGGTTCAATCTCCTATTCAAGAGAGTGGAGAGGAGGAGAGCTGTGTGCGATGGAACAGAAAGCAGCCCACACTTGAATATTTCCTTCGCACCAGACATTTCACTGAGGACTTTATCACCTATAATACACTCAGGAAATCTGTGGAGTAAGTTTGTCAAGAATGTCTTTCTTCTAAGGATGAGAAACCATCTGAAAGACCTTAAAATTTTATGCGGTGTTCAAACACCATCCTGATTCCAAGGTCATTTGTCTTTTAAGGACATCAGAGAAGAATGGAAAGGCAGTATTTGACTGACAAGCAGCAGTGTGGTCTACTAAACCCACAGCACTGGCTTCGAAATACATCCACCAGTTTTTGGTACTTCTCGAGGCAGATGGTAAGGCCTATTCCCTATTTCCTTTGTTGTTGAGTTTGGGCTGGTATTGCAACTCCCTTTTAACAATTATGACATGTGAAAGCAAAGGGTAGGAGCCTTTACCAACAAACACATGGTGAGGAACTTCAGAAAGTAGATCCTCCGGCCTCCCACATGATCGTGGCCTCCCTACTGCCCTGGTCATGGTCCCTTGAAAATCTCCCAGGCAGAACAATCCAGACAGAGCCACTCTGCAATTTCTGACTCACAAAACTGCACAGTCGTATTGGTTGTTTTGTTTGCTTTTTTCCAGTCTGTAAAAGAGCTCTGTGCTTTGGTCTACTTTTCTTTAATGTAGTTCAAGAAAAGAAATAAACCAAGAACTTGACTGCCTTAATTATTTATAAAAATGGGCAAAACCAGAACGAGTGAAAGCAAAATTTCCCCCTTTACTTTCTGATGCTCTATTTTTGCAGTTTGGGGGCTTATTTGTTGGTTATGCAGACAAATGGCTTTCTGTTGGCAGATTCTCACATACACGGTGCACTTTGACAATTTTCATCCTCCCATCATCTCCTGGCCCTGCCCTTTCCCACTAATTGTGCATCTGAGGGAAGGTTAATGCACGCAACGCATTTCTCTCCGATCCATCCCCTGTACGTTAGTTGTCTTTAGTCCTCTCAGTTAGGAGGGACCTGTTACCCAGTGATGAGGGAATGAATCCACCTGCCCACCACAAAAGAAAGGAAGCGGGAGGAGAAGCAGCGGCTCCGCTAAAGCCGCACGCTCTGTCCTTCCCCCCACGGTAGCCCGCTGACCAACAACCGTAAGAACTCAGGTCAGGGTGTTTCTTCTGCCGAAATCCGTTCTCCCAGGGGTTGTGAGTCGTAGAACCGTTTCCCTTCTTCGGGAAGGAAACCTCAATCAGAAGGAGATATGGGCCATTCTACAGTCAAATGCTCTACCGCTGAGCTACACCCCGTCCTCTACCACTGAGCTATACCCCGTCCGATAGGAGCTGTTCTCTAGCGCGGGGCACAAGCAGAGCCAGCTCCCGCCAGGACCCTGGCAGCATCGCCTGGAGGGAACAGAATGGACCCAGATCCGTGGCGCCGGTGGAAAGTAGGCCTTTCCAAAAGCCTGTAACATATCTACTCATTCAGCAGCTATTTGGGTGCTGCAGGCACCTTGATCGCTGCTGGCGAGAATGGCACACATTCCTCTGCAGGACCTTTCCAAGGACAGTAAGCATAACTGGATGTTCTTCCCCACACGGTAAAAAGCATGCAGTATAGGTGTCTAGTACACTTGTGCTGGTCCTTCCTATCTCCTCCTCCCAGAGTCCTACTAGGCAGCGGTGGGGGTCGGGTGGTGATGGCAGCTCTTCATAGCACCTCATTGGTCCTGGGGCAGATTCCGTTTTGACCACAGGGCACATGTTCCCAGTTTCTCACCATTTCCCGGCATGAGCACTAGCTGGGCAGGGTGGGAACTGGCCCTCTGTGTTCCTGTAACTCCAGCACTTTGAGAAGCAGAGGCAGAAGGCTTACAGGTTCAAACCCAACCTGAACAGTTTAGTGGCATAACAAGATACTTGCTCAAAATAAAAATGAACTGGATGCATGTCAGTGTGAAGGCCCCAGCTTCGAGCCCCAGTACTGAAACCAAAAGAGAGAGAGAGAGAGAGTATTAATCATTTCAGGATGTAGATAACTTATTTTTAAAAGGACATCTTATTTATATTCCAATTCATTAGTAAGACTTGACATGAAACTCTATTCGTAACAAAGTTCAGGAACTCTAACCCAGTAATAGCATGCCTACTTGAAATCCTTGATACAAAGATGTGCACCTATTTACCCCAGGTCTGCTGCCTAGAAAGCATGACTAGGGACATAAACTCTTGTTTCCAAAAACTGAGACTAACTTTCCAATTGATAAAGCAAGTAACAGGGAAAGCTGCAGGCTCTTCTGCAGCCCTAGGGGCGCAGTGATCAGGTGCTCTGGGCCGGTCGCTACACGTGTCCTCACTTCCTGCCCCTGCAGTCACTGTGTAGGTCAGAGACTACTCGCGCCGTCCTGAGGGCTTGCGCCTCAGCTGCTTGCCAGCAGCAGTGATGTTCAAAGCACTCTGCTTTCTAGGCCTCCTGGCCACTGCTCTTAAATAGTGGACCTGCGGCCGGAACTTGCAGGAATAGTCAGGAAGTCCAGGTACAATGAATTCATGTGGTTGCCTTTAAAGAGTCAGGTCTCCTCTTTCTGTGCCTCAGTTTCCTCAGTCACAAAGTGAAGGCAGTAGATTGTGCTAAAAGACTTTCCTAGGTCTAAAAGGATGTGACCATCATCCCTGCCCAACAGTAACTACTGATGTTATCAGATACTCTGCCTAGAGTACTCTTAAGGGTTTCATTTTTTCTGTCTTCAAACAGCCCTCAGATAAGCGGCACGCTCTTGCTCACTTCACGGCTGTGCAGGGTTTGACAAGCAGCCCCGCCAGCGAGAGGCAGGGCTAGACTCCTAAGTGTTCAGTGCTTACCTGGGATTCTGGGTACCAGACCTGTCCAATGACAAAGTTTTTTTAAATAAACTCAGGAAAAGGTAGATGCTTGTGTCACACATGGAAAAATACAAAAGGTAACTTGTTTGGCTAACGGATTCCCAGAAATCAAGGCTCTTCTGTTCTTGGCATTTTCATCTTCCACTGTGTGTTTTTCACATTGCTCCACTCAAAAGTTACGTTTTAATAGGATTCTTTTCACCTCCCATCTTACCCTGGAGGGATCCCAGGGAATAGGTTTGACATCTGTGGATACAGTTTGCACTAGAAAGATGTTTTAGCAACAAAATAAAAAGTGTCAAATACAGACTAAAGAGAACACTTGATAGCTGGGAGTTTGGGGAATATTTGGAATCCTGAGGTACATAATCAGCTGCATTTTTAGCTGGTATTATCAGGAGGCCAAAAGCCCTGTTGAACACCAGACACTTTTGGTTTTCCATAATAATTCCTGAGTGCTTGTTCTGTGCCATCCGAAGTGTCTAGACTTCTATGCTGCGTATTTTATTACCTCCCTGTGTCTTCTTCCCAGTCAGATGCAGGGGTCCTAGCCCATCGTGCAGAGGAGGAATATAAGGCTATGAGAAGAAAGGAGTATCTTAAAGTCACACTGCAGGTAAAAGGCAGAGGCAGGATGGGTACCTACTATAGGATCCTCTTTTTATGCCAACCCTACTTTACAAAGATGTGAATTCTTATCACTTATTTGGAAGGACCCTCTCCTCCCATTGATGAAAAGGCAACTTTGTCCAACAACCGTAGACACAGGGCTAGCATGGGAAAGAGGCGAGGCCTAGAAAGCAGAGTGCTTTGAACATCGCTGTTGCTGGCAGCAGGGAGGGAACTTTCCTGGCCACATGACCCCAAAATAGCAATGAGTGGTCAAAAGAGAAAGAAGACTCTTCCAAACACCCTTAAACTCGATCTTACCTCCAGCCCTAGCTAAGTTAACAAGATAGAATGAACCACACAGGAGTGAAGACGAAGATGCACCAGCATTAGACTCACTCTGGGACGTTCCCTGGCATCAAGAAGCATTCAGCTTTGCCAGAAGATGAAAAGAAACCAAATAAAAATCAGTGAAAATAATTTTTAAAAAGTAAATGGAAAATGGTCCCATGATAGATGGCAGAGAAATGTATTAAGAGATGCATTTCATTTGGAGCTTATTATCTATGGGTTTCCCTGTTAGACATTTATGTGTCTAAGCTTCTTAACTTCCAGGGCAGCTTCTGTGGAGGAGCCGCTGAGGTTTCCCAACGTGTAGATAAAGAAAGTGGGCGTGAAATTCCTCCTCTGTCCCTCCAGGTCTTCTCCCACCCTCCTGCAACTGGCCGCACCCACGGAAGCTGACCTTGAAGGACCGTAAGTGAAGCCAGTCCTCCTCCTCCTCCTCCTCCTCCTCCTCCCCCTGCTTCTCCTCCTCCTTGCTCTCTCTCTCCCTCCTTCTCTCCCTCCCCCCTTCTCCCCCCTCACTTGGATTAGGAATGACTACCTATACCTGTCCCGCTACTGTATTTTGGGAGCAGATGCCATGTTTTTATTTGGAAGGCTCACGGAGGGAGGAAATCTGCTGAAGGAGTAATCGTATGATTCAAATAAGACTCTGGACTTCTGCACTGGCGCTAGAATGAGTCAGTACCTTGGGGCCGGCAGGACGTGATGGCGTGTCCTGCACACAAAAAGATTAATTTAGGGACCAAGGACAGAAGGCTGTGGGCTCAAGGCCCTTGAGAACTGATGTTTCAGAAGCTGAATTCCCCTGTGCTAATATGGGAGGCAGGGCCTAGCGGGGCAGGTCAGAGGGGCAGAACCTTCACGAACGAGTTCATCTCTTACCACTACGAGAAGACGTTGCTATAAAGTGAATTCACGCGTGTGCTCTGTCACTTCTTTCACACTCACTTGTCCTTCTGTTTTTCCACCTTGAAGTAAAGCAACGCAAAAGCCCTCCCCAGACGCCTTCACTGGCCCCTCGGCCCTCCCGGCTGCCGAAGCCAGGAACCAAGTACATGACTCTTCTCTGTCAGTGACTCGGCTAGGCTATTCTCACGGAGTGAGAGAAAGCAGATGAACGCAGGCGCTGAGCGGAGGACGCCCACTGCACTTAGCAGCCCCGAGACGCCCCGCGTTTCCCCGTGGGCGTCCTCAGCTAGGTCTCACCTTCCTTAGTGGCTCTTCTCCCTTTGTCCAGCTGCCTGTTTTGAGGGCACCAGTGATTACTTCCCCACGGATCCCTGTCAAAGAGAGCCCTGACTGGCCAAAACTAAGACACAAAAGTCTTGGGGAGCTTGTGCAAGGTCACGCTGACAGAGCACTAGCTAAAGCAAATTTCCATCACAGATGAGCCTGTAAACCTCAGTGGTGTGAAGTGAAGATATACCCGTCACTCTCGTGTAACTCTGAACTGGAGACCACTGAGTGCCGAGGGGCCGTCTCCGTATGATGATCCAGAGACCGACTCCTTCCACTTCCTGGCCCTGCCGTAGCCAGCGATGACTTCCGGTCCCTCCACGCTCCTTGACATCTGACTGGGAGGACAGGGGAGCACTGGCCGTGGAAGGCTGGTGGCAGGTCTGCTGCTCAGACTTTATCGCCAGAGTCAGTCGCTGGCTGCCCAGGTGGAAGAAAGGCCCAAGGCAGGTGTCTCGGGGAGAACGAAGGCAAATCCGGGGTACAGTGTCAGGCCTCCCTTTAGGGATAGGTCTGAAAACACGCTCAGATTCAGAGCCCGAGGAGACCTCCTGTTCACAGGTGCTCTGCATGTCCTGTGGGCACGCAATCACGAGACACAGCACATTCCGGGGCAGAAGAAAACACGGAATTGTTTGTAACATTTCAGATGCGGCCTGTGGCTCTGCCGGGGGAGTATGCACCTTGCACGACAAAAAGATGGGAGAAACATGCTGCTTTTACCCCAGCCTGGCTCAGAGGCCAGGTACTCTTCACCCCAAACACATCTCACCTCACATGACTCCAAGTACTTGGGCGCAGGTTTTAAAAGAATGCAGCCTCTGTTTATTAGTTATATAGAGACAACTGTACTTACTAGGCTGTGAGTGTATAGATACAGCAACTACATACCTTCAGTAGAACCGGAATTAGATGAAAGATATACACATTACCTTTAGGTAATTTTGATTCTCTTCTGTTTTCCCAACCCAGCCCCATATAAGCTGCATCTTCTTCCTGACAAGACCGAATCTCTCTCTCCCTCTCGCACCTCTGTGGCTTCCTCTCCACTGCGTGTGAATTTGGGGGCATTGTACACACCCTCTGAGGACACAGACACAGGGAGACTTTTTGCATCTTGTGTAAATCTGCAGATTCACCACTCAGTAAGTATTGACCTGTTGACTTTGCGTTTTTTTCCACCTTGTAAGCATTTCCAATAATCCGGGAGAAAGATTACATCTCACTTTTCCCTAAATGGGTAACTGGGGGTCCTCATGTCAAAATAGGTAGACCCAAGAGCTGCTTCCAGACTTTCAAACAATGTATTTAAATCTCACATTGATAAGTAAAAAAATAATGAGCTCTCAGCTCATTGATCCTCCCCACAGCACTGTTTCTTATGACTGTGTAGCTCACACAAAATAATGTAAAGGGAAGAAAAGGTCAGGTGCTGTATACTATCATACTACTATTAATTTAATTAATTTAATCTTTCACTCACTGGGAAACACTGTGGCCATAGAAGTGGAAATGTCCCTGTTCCTGCCTTCAAATATCTAATCTCAAGTAGGTGAATGCCACCGGCACAATCAAATTTAGAGGAAGATCATTGCTGGAAGCAGTAAGTGGAATAAAGGAAATCAAATTAGGTGCTGGGCTAGAAAGTGCCCCACGCTGGGAAGAGAGCCATGCTGCACAAGACAGGTGCGTAGCATACCCCAAATGATAGCCTATCCCCCGGGACACTGGTATGCCATTCTGTCCAAAGGCCTTGAGGGGCAGTGCCTCCAGGAAATTGAGACACGGCACGCACCTCCTGCGCACAGTGGCAATGTGGACCTGAGTGGGAAGGTGGCCAGGGCTGTCCCCGCGGCTACAAATGCTTCTGTGTCCTGTGTCCTAACAGTAATCAAATCCCCGGGAGGCGGGGAATAAGCAGCACGAGTCGCAGCCTGTTCTAAGGCTCACTCTTGTATGCACCACGGACTGCTCGTGGGGAGACTGTGAGAGCAGAAGCAGGGAAGCCAATGGGGAGATAAGACATGGCAGCGTGAACTCTGGTCTTTGACATGAACGGAGTAGTTGGACGGAGGATGCTTTGAAAGGGAAGCTGTGGTAACCTTCTGGGAGACGTGCAGTGGGCTGGGAAGGGACTGAAGCGTCAGGCAAGACCCCAGGTTTGGAGCCTGGCAGCAACAGAAGAGCTGCAACGGAGGCCCCTGGAGGAGATACTCTGTGGTAGGAAATCTCTACTGCCTCCTCCACACAGTCAGGGGTCTGCACTGGTGCTGGCTCTGCACAGCAGGCACCTGGCGAGCGTTGCTCAAGGAAGAGAGGGAGGCTCCAGCGCAAGAAGAAAGCAGTGGGAAAACCACTGGCTATCGTCTCAAGAAAGAAAACGCACTGCGCCCTCTGGGAATAAGCGCGGGAACCGTGACGCCAAGGGGTGTTGGCAGAAGACGCCGAGGGAAGGCTTGGTCTCTGCTCTGGCCCCTTGACTCTTATTGGTCTTATTGTCCTCATATTATTGGTCTTATTGACCTCTTATTGTCCTCAGCCGGCCAGGACTTGCCCTCTGCTCAGACTTTGAATTTGAGGTTCCCCCTGACTGGGAGGCTTCTCCCCAGCCCTCTGTTTTCTTCTCACCCTACCTTTTGGTCTCCTTCCCCGTGCCACCTCCCGGAAGACTTACCCTGAGCCAGATAAAATGTCCCTCCCTTTGCTCGTTTACCAAATTTTCCACGTGTGTCGTTTAACCTACGATGCACTTCAACAAGACTTAGGAAGACTCATCTCATCCTTGGATTTTCATTGTGCACCTTGTAACGTACACACTTGTCTTCGGCTAAATCGATGTCTAACCCTAAATACTTTCTCCAAAAGGTGTGTCTTGAATTAATGGCCTTTTTCTTCTAAAGCTGAAGATCCTGATCTTCCCTGAAGACATCGAAGGAAGGTTAATACCTGATGTTTTTCTGCATTGTGCTTCTACAAGGTTGGTTTCTAGCTGATCATATCTACAGTCCAGACAGTAGACACAACCATTGCCAGCTTCTTAGACCAATCTAGAAGGGGAAAGTGGCAGGCCAGTCGGATCTCAGAGTACCACTATTCTTCCAGACATCGCATCTAGTTAAATTTCACCTTCAATACTTGGGTCCCCAAGAGCCTACAATAAGAGATTGCTACAGCCCAGGGTATCATGGGATTCTGCCATTTCCCACAGCTCAGAATTCTACCAGCTACCAACACTGGGATGGTACCTAAGAAACTCTGAGATTCAATCATAAGCCAAGTGTCAGAACTGTCAGCTCCAGAACCTCAATCCAAAGCCCTTTTATTGCTGAGAGCTCAGTTTCTCACAGGTCAGTGCAGTGGGTCCATGTAGCTAAGTCCTAGTCCCTTCTCAGTGGCCGTGCAGCCCCCACTTCTGTGATCCCATTTCTGTGACGAGAAAGCCGGACACTCAAAGCCACCCGAGTCCACCCACTGCTGTCCATTCTCTCCATTCCTAGTTCCTCGCTTGAGGCTATCCCAAGAGCCTGTGCAGTAAGATTCATCTTTCCCTGTGTGAATCATACTCCTGCAAAGGGTGAGGCCATAATGCCCTGACAGGAAAGTCTGGCTGCCCATCAGAAGAGAATTTCACTTCTGTCCTGTGCTTCCCTTTTCCTCCACAAGAAAATATCTGAAAGTAGGTGTTCAGCTTAGTCACCCAGTTGAGCAGTCTTGACTTGTCAACAGCAAACATTGCTCCATCCTAACTCTCTGTGACTGATACACATCAGGTTGTTTCAACATCAGTCTCAGACACCTCCATCCAGACACATGAGGGCAGCCACACTGTCCACGTTCCTATGGGCTG
This sequence comes from Thryonomys swinderianus, assembly GCA_004025085.1. Taxonomy (NCBI): domain Eukaryota; kingdom Metazoa; phylum Chordata; class Mammalia; order Rodentia; family Thryonomyidae; genus Thryonomys; species Thryonomys swinderianus. The sequence goes on along the minus strand of PVIC010037312.1, from coordinate 7,505 downwards.
GACAAGGCCTCCTGTGACAGGGAGAGGCAGCCTCCCCCATCATCCAGATGGAGTTAAACTGTCCCGCTCTATGCTGCAGCACTGACCAAGTTTCATGAGCCTCTTACTCTGCTCTCCAGAAAAGGCATGATAATGCCTACTGCATAGAACCCTTGTGATTGAAAAGCACAGTGCTGGTACAAGGCTTACACCTGGCCCAGAGGAAGTCGTGTAAAACCACTTACATGTCTGTGTTTGTGTTTGTGTATGTGTGTGTGTGTGCACCCACTTAATCATTCTTTCGTGTACACGTTAAGCAAGTCTCTCCTGCCTGTGGAATGCCAAGTTTTAATGTAGGAATATATAAATACTGAACAGCACTGACAAACCTCTTTCTATGTTCTAAAGAGAGCAGCAGACAACATTTAATAGCCATATACTATGACCCATGCCAATAAGAGCTGTGCATAAAAGGTGAGCTAATAAGGAGTACTAGAGGGAACAAGGGATCAACTCGGTTAGAGAGTTCAGGGGAAGTTACGAGGCGGTGGCATTAAAAGGAGACCGAGGGAAAGAGGAAAAGACAGCCACGTGTGGAGGAGTTTTCCAGACAACAGGAGTAGAAAGTTTAAAGGGTGAGTGAGGGGACTCCCCAGCCTGCTGAGCACACAGAGGCTGAGATGCTACAGCAAAGAAAGCAGTAGGAACCGGGGCAGAAGGCCAGAGGGCTGGTTGAGGGCAGCTCATGGGGAACTTTGCAGATCACTTTAAGGAATTTGGATCTTCTGAGGAAGATGGGAAGAGGCAGGATGTGCATGGAGTGTCACGCTCTCCCTCTGCTTTTAAGAAATTACTCTGACTACGCCCCAGCCAAAAGCCCAGAAGCCAGAGGGCAGATAGGAGGCCACAGCAAGAGTGCCGCTAGAGTCCTGCAGTCACCTGGCCTGGAGCAGTGGGAGAGCGGACCTGTATAGGGCACAGGCTAAGGATAAATTCTGAACACGGAGTTGAACTGAGCTGCTGTTGAAATAGGTGTGGGTGTGGAAAAATGAGTCAAGGTTGACGGAAAGGTTTTAACCTGACAGACTTCTGGAATGGATGCACCCTGCACCGACATGGGCCAGGCTGGCTGGGGGCTGAGGAGCTCATCCGTTCTATAATTACATGATCAAGGCGCTCTCCTGTGCCCGCCATGGTGGTAGGTACTGAGACGGCGGTGATAACCGGCTGAACTGGGCAGTTGGGCTCCATGCTATGTATATTTTATTTAATGAAGCTTGCTGTCTGGTAGGAGAGACAGCCATTAAACCAAAGTGAGTGTCTAAGGATCTGGCCGCCATGAAAAGCTTTTGTCTCATTAGCATAATTTTGCAGGTACATCCACCTGGGACAGGGGAGTGATGACTTCCTGCCTGCACCAGCCTTCAGTGCCTAGACTGCCACAGAAACCCTTTTCTTGGCTTCCAGTTTATCCGCCAACACCATCCAGCATTCCCCTGAACATAGGTTTTGTCTTACACGTTGCAGACATTTTCCTTGTTTTAACGTCCATTTCTCTTTAGACTGCAAACTCTTTGAAGACAAGGAAAATGCCTTGTTTGGCTTTCGTATCCCCAAGAAGACATATCACAGTGTAGATGCATAGGAGTGAAATCATCGGAGACAGTGGTCTGATGACCTTGACATCATTTAAAGGCAGATGCTTGAGAACAAAACCACCCTGGCCCTACTCAGAGTAAAGGTTAGCCAAAATGGCCACAAGGCTGAGATAGATACCGGAAGTTGAGCTGTTAATTTCCAATGGGAAAAATACATGAACTGAAATGTTCAGGCTGGCATGGTCAGACTTGCTGACTTTCCTTTCTTGAAGCCAAGTCAAAGAGGAGCCAAGTCATGATTGGAAACCACCACTTTTTTACCTTTTTATTTTATTTTATTTTATTTTATTTCTATGAGAAGTCATTTTTGCAGGAACCAGAGTTCCTTACAAGAGTGTATAGTTACTACGAGACAAACCAAGACAACATAAATTGCCATTCGCATGAATAGAGCTATTTCTCCAACCTCAGCAACTTTATGGCTTTTCCCATGTATTTTATAGGAACTAGATTTCTCCCTAGGTGGAACTAGTATACCACCCACCACATAGCAGATCACTCTTTAGGCTAAAAAAGATGTTCAGTAAATGATGTTAAGCAAACACAACATCTCTCCTTGCATTACTAAAACCCAGAGGGACTAACTTAACTTGCCTTTCTGTTTTGGTATATTTGGAGAAGACATTTACTACTATGTTGATTTCCGAACTAAGCAGGAAAAATTGGGAACCTGAGTGTGCTAGAAACAGTCTTTATCAGATGGGCAAGTTTCAAACAGCTACTTTCAGAAACTAATGGAAATACTTTGCAGTCAGCATCATGGAGAAACTCGAGACGCGCTTAGCAACACTACTGATTTCAGATATGACCACAATATAGCAGAGGACCGACACTAGCAGTAAATCTTGAGTACCTGGGACTGCTCAGAACAAAGCACTCTCTTCTTTCTCGGTGTCCCTTCCAACGGAGGAATGACGTCCACAGAGCGCTGGTCGGGAAAGAGAACTAGTGTCTTACGATACAGTTTTGCACTTAGACTTCTACATGATAGCATTTGGCTTCCTTGTAGTAAGTAGCCTTGTGTACAGAGCTCAGTGAAGCTACGGATTTCTTATTGTAAACAAGCCCCAAGGAACTGAGCCAGCAGCTAAGTTCAGATCTCGGGCTTCGACAACCGACCTCGTTCTTCACACTCAGTCTGGGACCTGACTGAGTGGTGGGGAAATGCCGTTCAGCAGTCTGGATTTCGCTGTGCTGAGCCTGTGGTTTCCAAGTCAGTTTCACATCTAAAACACTCGAGAACCTTGTCAGACAGATTTCTAAGCTTCGTCTCTGAGGCTCTGTTCCCTAGACGTGGTAGGGGCCCAAAAACTTTTGTATCCGGATGGCATCTGAAAACCAAGCAGTCCGGGCTGTTGCCTTTGTATAAAAAAAAAAAAAAAATCATGAATATGCTAATGAGTAGAAGAATAGTGAATGAGATTTTAAATGGGCCGCCACTTGGCAAAAATATTTGAAGAGCTACTTCTTTGACAAAGTATCCTTCAGATTCAGGCACCAAATTTCTGATCTACTGAAGTATTTAAAAACGGACACTCATAAATTCTTATATGTTGCATATATTCGTTGGTAACTATAAAAAACAATGTGCATAATTTTCAATAACCTAATTTTTCATGAAAACTGTCACAAAAAAATAACTTGTTAAAACTAAAACTTCCTCGTCACCTCACTGGTGCATTAAAGGCTAGAGGACCTGGGAATTTTCAGTGTACTTTCTTGTTTGATATTACGTAGAACTAACCCTTTTCAGGGGAACCAAGAAAAAAGTGTGACACTATAAACAGTCGAGAAATTTTTAAAAACATAAATCAGAGCATCATGTTCTTGGCCGAAAGGGCCCGACGTAGTTCCGTTGAGGAAGACAAGCACTGCAGGCCCTAAGCCTGCTCCACTCGCTCTGACAGGCCGCCCACAAAGCCGCTGGGCGCTGGCCAACGCGGGGCTGTCATCCCTCCGGACGCGGGCCTCGCGGCTCCGCCTCTAGCCCTCCTAGGCTCCACCGGGAGTGCTCCACCATCCGGTGCTCGCACTCACCACTGCGGAGTAATGAGCTCAGAGCAGAGCCCAAATATATTAGCTTCACTGTGAATTTTCTTAACTTTTTTTATTTTGTGAAAAGCTAAAGCAAAATTTCATAACAAAATAAAGAGAATAAAGATAGTCGATACACTGGGTATCATTATCTTCAAAGTTGGTTCTCAGAGTACAAGATATAGATCAAAGAGATTCTTACAAAGAAACAAGCAATAACAGAAAACTTTACAATGAACTAAAACTACTGTAGTATTAATGAAGCAAATTAGCATGTATGTGAATAGCTGGGTCTCGGAATGACTGTACATGTCCATCAACAGATGAATGGGTCAGGAGTGTGTTTGCATGCAGTGAAGTACTATGCAGCCATAAACAATGGTGGGAGGCAGTGAGAGCTAAATGGTACAACTGGAGAGCATAATGTTAGGTTAAAAAAGCCAGACACACTAGTGTGAATATCACACGGTATTATATGTGTGTTATGTGTGCGTTCAAGTACTTCTCCAAGTTACCTAGTCTGTTGTGTCCAAAATATTCTAATGCATACTTATTTTTTTTACTTATACCACCAGTTTATCTTAGCTTGTTCAAATTTTTATTTTATTACTACGTATTTGCAGTTGCAATATTTTCCTTCATCTTAGGGAATTAGTACATCCATACAACACCTCGATTCCGTTTGTGTTCCCTTCTTTCCCTCTTTCTCCCCCTTCTCCTCATCATTTGGTCCCCTTAGTACTGGCAACATGTCTATCTTTCTGTTTCTATTATCTACTTTTTATTTTACTCTTCACTTTGTTATGCTTTGGGCTTCTCATGGAAGAGAAATGACACATACGTCAGCTTGTGTGTCTGATTTATCTCACTTAACATTATGGTCTCAAAGTGCATTTATTTTCCTACAAATGACTCAAGTTTGTCCTCATGGTGTGTAAGTACTACATTTTCTTCATGCATTCATTTGTTGATGGATATATGGGTGCTTCCAAGATCTAGCTATGATGACTTGTGCTGCTAGAAACAGGAGTTGACTATTTCATTGTGCTATGATGTTTTTAACTCTTTAGAAAGAGAATAACTGGGTGAAATGGAATTTCTAATTTTTGTTTCTGAGGAAGCTCTGTACTGATTTTCATAGTGATTGTACCAGTTTACATTCCCACTAACAATGTATAATTGTTCATTTTTCTTCACAGCCTCATCATCATTTGTTATTATTTGATTTCTTGAAGAGAGCCATCCTTCCTGGAGTAGGATGGAATCTCAGTATTGTTTTAATTTGTGTTTCTTTACTGACCAGAGATGCTGAACATATCTTCACATATTTACAGGCCACTTATACTTCCACTGTGAATTGTCTATTCATTTCAGCTGCCTGTCTTGAGGGAGTCTAATTCTTTGAGTTCTTTGTATAGTCCAGACATTGGACTTCTGTCAAGGAGTACTTGGCAAGTTTTTTCCCCATTCTTTAGAATGTCTCTTCACTCTTCACTCTGCCAATTGTTTCCTTTGCTGTGCAGAAGCTCTTTAATTTGGTCCCATTTGATGTTATTTCTCATGCAACTAAGGTTCTGCTCAGTAGCTGCCGTTTCTCGGGGCTGGAGAGGTAGCTGCACCCTAGTCGCCTACACTACCTTCTCTGGGTGTCTGTCCCCTGGCAGTGGCATTCAAGGGTGTTATTTAAACTCCCTGTTCCTCACGTCATTATCTTCAAAACAGGGATAATAATAACACTCGTAACAGCTCAGAGATTGCCAGAAAAAAAAAATAATTCAGCACAGCCAGTCCCCAATTCAGACTCTGGTTTAATATTAATAAGTGCTAACTAATGGCTGTTGAGGCTATCCAGATTTATTTGCTGAGGGCCTACAAGTATCTGTGGAGGAGCCTATGTCAGCATCTGTGTGCATGTGGTGTGTTTATATGTGAGAGACATACATACCTGCGCGCACATACACATACTTACACACACACACACACACACACGTTCTCACGTATACTCTTTTCATATTTACCAGCACCTCCAAGGTGAGCACTCTTGGTCTCTCCAGCTCACAGATGACTAAACTGAGGTCAGAGTGTCTTGAAACAGATCTCAGAACTGGAAAGACGGAGCTGAACTCCGGCTACACAACTCGGAACAATGGGAAGCACTTTCCTCAGCGAAGTCCACCCCTGTGACAGCAGGTCCTTGTCCATCCTGTTCTCCTTGACCAGAGGCCCCTGGAAGGGTAGGAAGGTGGGGCGCTGTAGGCCAATCTCTATCCTGAGTCCTACTCTGTCAGGAGAAGATGATCTCAAAAGCACCATAGAAGACCTGGACGAAAGGGTAGTGCCTGCCTGTCTGAGTTGTTCCTAATGTCCTGAGAACCCAGAGGCACCCTTGGCTGGCTGACCTGGGTGTGTGCCTTTGCCAGACCACACTCGCTGCTCTTCTGCGTCCGAGCTTAACACTGTTTCCACGAAGTGCTGCTGAGGGGTAATGCACTGTGGTTTACACCCTGCCGATAAAGGCTGGTAATAAATTCTCCTCTAGAAAAGCAAGAATAATCTACAGGGATGAGTCTCACACTGCAGTGTAAGAACAGTGACACTTTAGGAAGTCGAGGAGACTAACCTTAGGAATGGGACTCACTGTAAGTAGATGGGACGTTACAGTCATAACGGTGTCAGAGTCCAACCTGCTGCCACAAAGGCGAAGCCCAGCGAGCGCCCAGGGCGGCCCGGGGCCGGCCAGCTCCTGCCCTGCTCACCGGGCCTCCAGCTGCGGGCTGCTGAGGCTCAGAAAAGCTCATTTCTCACTCTGCCCTTTTCTTCTGGCTTCAGCTAGGTCTGGCTCTGTTAGCGCATACTTTCACATTCTGGCATCCCCGTGTCAGAGAGATTTCTTTGAAGCAGAGCCAGCCCTTCCAGTAAGCACACGGAGCAGCATGGCGACTTCTCGGAGTGAGATCTCTGGGGAACAGAACCCAGACATGTAAAATTGGACGCCTCAGCCGGCCTCAGCGCCCACACGCCCCCGAGCTCCCACGCCCCACCTCACTCTACCGTCAGCGTCCCCGGAACCTTATCCCGTGGAAAAGCACAGCCAGCACTCACCACCAGCAGCCAGCTCTCGGGCAGCAGCATTCCTTTTATAAAGGAGACATAAAAAATGTGTCAAAAGCGGTGGGGCTTTCTAACACCTTGGGAGTGCCCCCCCAACCTTGTGGCACCAAGTATAATATTATCTTTTTCTTTAGGAGACTTCTTAATTGATTCCATGTAAGAGGTTCACAGGTAATGAGTTTTAAATAAATAACGATATCCCGCTACCCAACTGGCCAAGGAAGTAAGTGGACTTTGCCCTAACTTCAGGGATGGTGGAGATGCCAATGAGGCTTGTGTAGAAATCTGGGCAAGACTTGGCTTCTCGGGCTCAGACACAGTCAATTCTAGTTCGCTTTCTACAATGTGCTTTTTAAAGCTCCATGACAGGCCTGGTGCTCTCCCCGGGAACGGCGGCGAAGACAGACCAGACAGCGGCGTGCTCAGAATCCTTCGGCATAATAATGATACTGACTAATAAGTGCATTAGCAGTAAGGAAGGGAGGCTTATTTGAAGTTCGGCCTTTCTAAGTGACCTGCAGTTCTAAGAATACAGCACCTCCCCCTGGGCCTCAAGGTCTTTCCAAAGCAGCGTGCTGGCCGGGAGCACCTGTCTTTCCTGCCCGTCCCAGAGCTGGTCACGAGGGTTCGTCCCAAGTTTTCTGAATGTCTTCTTTCCAAACTCCCTTCTGTCTTTGAACTATACCGTGGATGTGAGCTTCTTTGTTTTCATTTTCTGTTCCC
>PVIC010037311.1:0-18135 GCA_004025085.1 Thryonomys swinderianus | reverse complement strand
CAGCAATCCTCTTGTCTCTGCCTCCCGAGTGCTGGGATTACAGGCATGAGCCACCACGCCCGGCATTGTGGTATGCAGTATTGATTGCTGGTGGGCGTGAGTCTCCACACCCAGCATTGTATGTGGTTTCCGGGGATCGAACTCAGGACCTTGCGCTTGCAAGGCAGGCGCCGGAACCGCTGAGCTAACCCTCCGGCCCTATGACCACTTTCATTACAGGCTGTTTCTACCTGTGCACGGTACATCTTTGTTTTTTGTTTTTTGTTTTTTTTGAGGCAGGGTCTTGCTTTGTAGTTCAGGCTGGCTCTGAGCTCACTATGTAGCCTAGGCAAGCTTCGAACTCAGCAATCCTCCTGCCTCTGCCCCCCGAGTGCTGGGATTACAGGCATAAGGCACCATGCCTGGCACTGTGGTATGTAGTATTGATTGTTGGTGGGCGTGAGTCTCCACACCCAGGATTGTATGTGGTTACCGGGGATCAAACTCAGGACCTTGCGCTTGCGAGGCAGGCGCCAGAACCAATGAGCTAACCCTCTGGCCCAGTAAATCTTGATTCTTCTTTTTACCCCACCTCCTCCCCCTCTCTCTTACCTCTTCCCCACCTCATTTACAAAACCTTTGTTTCCATTTTTTTCCTTTTTTTTTTTTTTTTTTTTTTTTTTTTTTTTTTTTTTTTTTTTTTTTTTTTTTTTTGAGACAGGGTCTCGTTTTTGTAGTTCAGGCTGGCCCTGAGCTCACTGTGTAGCCCAGGCAAACCTTGAACTCAACAATCCTCCTGTCTCTGCCTTCCAAATGCAGGGATTACAGGTGTGAGCCACCATGCCCAGCTTTTTTCCTTGTTTTTTTTAGTCCCTTCTTTCCTTTCCCTTCCCCCCTCTCTTGTTCCCTTTGTCATTTGAACACTTCCCAGTATCTGTTACACAGTTTGATCTTTATTTCTATTTTCTCACACCAGAGAAACAATACAGTATTCAAACATACGTGTCTAATTTATCTCACTTAAGAGTGTGGTCTCAGAGTGCATCCATTTAGCAAGAAATATCTCAAACTTATCCTAATTTCAGAATAGTATTTGATTGTATTAAAAAAACACATCTTCTTTATTCATTCATCAACTGATGGGCATTTGGGCTGTTTCCAAGTACAAACTGTGCCACTATAAACATAGGTAGCATATAGTCCTGTGATATGATGCTTTTAATTCTTTCAGGAAGACACTAAGAAAGAGAATAGCTAGGTCAGATAGAATCTCCAATTTTAGTGTTTTGGGGGTTTTTTTGAGACAGGGTCTCGCTTGGTAGTTCAGGCTGGCCCTCAGCTCACTATGTAGACCAGGCAAGCCTTGAACTCAGCAATCCTCCTGTCTCTGCCTCCCGAGTGCTGGGATTACAGGCATGAGCCACCATGCCCGGCTCCAATTTTAGTTTTTTGAGGAATTTCCACATTGATTTCCACACTGCTTGCTGTCTCCAGTCTATACTCCCACTAATAGTGAAGATGATTCCTTTTCCCCACAGCCAGCCTTTGTGTGACTGGGTGATTTCTTAATAATAACTGTTCTTTCTGCAATGAGAAGGAATCTCAGTATTAATGTGCATCTCACAAATGATGAGTGATATTCATATATTTATTTGCTGCTTCTACTTCTTCATCTGAGTATTTATTATTCATTTCACATGACCATTTTGAATTGGTCTTCAAATTTAGGGGGTCTGATTTTTTTGGTTGTTGTTGTTCTTTATACAGTCTGAGGAACAATTGGGAACAACTTTTTCCCACTCTGTGGGTTGTCTCTTCACTTTGTTGATTGTTTCTTTTGCTGTGCAAAAACTTTTTAATAAAGTGAGATCCCAGTTGTTCTTTGTAAAAATTTCCTATGTGATCAGGTTTTACTCATGAAGTCTTTGCCTACACCTATGTCCTCAAGAGTTGTACATATTCTATCTTCCAGCAGATTTAGTGTTTCTGTTTTAATATTTATACCATTAATGAATTTTGATTTTAGTTCAGTGCATGTATAGGTCTAGTCTTAATCATTGGTGTGTGGAAAGTCAGTTTTTACATGACCTTTATTAAAGAGGCTGTCTTTCCTCCAGTGAAGATGCCTGGACTCTTTGTCAGAGATTAAGTGTCTCAGCATGTCTGGAGTTGTTTCTGCATCTTCTTTTTTTTAATTTTTACTATTATTATTATTTTGGTTTTCATTTTGTTTTTGTTTTTTTTTTTGTTTTTTTGCTTTTTGGAGACAGGGTCTCGCTTTGTAGTTCAGGCTGGCCCTGAGCCCACTATGGTGCCCAGGCAAGCCGCCGTGAACTCAGCAATCCTCCTGTCTCTGCCTCCCGAGTGCTGGGATGACAGGCGTGAGCCACCATGCCCAGCATTATATGTGGTAACCGGGGATCGAACTCAGGTCCTTATGCTTGCAAGGCAGGCGCCGGAACCACTGAGCTAACCCTCCGGCCCTTCATTTTGTTTTTGAGACAAGGTCTCAATTTGTAGTTCAGGCTGGGCCTGAGCTCATTATGTAGCCCTGGCAAGCCCTGAACTCAACCATCCTCCTGCCTCTGCCTCCTGTGTGCTGGGATTACAGGCTTGAGCTACCACATCCAGCATCGTGGTATGTAGTAGTGGGAATGAATTTGGGAACTTGTGCTTGCCAGGCAGATGCCAGAACCCCTGGGCTAAATTCCTGGCCTCTTTTCTGCATCTTCTCATCTTCTAATCCTCCCATCTGTTTTTTTGTTTTGTTTTGTTTTGTTTTGTTTTGTTTTGTTTTTTTGAGACAGGGTCTCGCTTTGTAGTTCAGGCTGGCCCTCAGCTCACTATGTAGCCCAGGCAAGCCTGGAACTCAGGCTTCTGAGTTCTGCCTCTGCCTCCTGAGTGCTGGGATTACAGACATGAGCCACCACGCTCAGCTCTGTGGTATGTGTTATTGATTGCTGGTGGGCGTGAGTCACCACTCCCAGCATTGTATGTGGTTACCGGGATCGAACTCAGGGCCTTGCGCTTGTGAGGCAGGTGCTGGAACCACTGATCTAAATCTCCGGCCCCTCCCATCTGTTTTTTGAGTTGTTGTTGTTGTTTATTGCCAGGACCGTGCTATTTTTTTCACAGTAGATTTATAGTTTCAAATCAGGGATTGTGATGCCCACTTCCTTACCGTTGTTGCCCAGACTTGTTTTCTCTATTCTCAGTCTTTTCTGGCTCCAAATGAATTTTAGAATTGTTTTCTCTAATTCTGCAAGCTATATTATTGGTATTTGGATTGGAGTTGCATTAAATCTGAATAAAAATTTGGAAGTATGGCTATTTTTACCGTGTTGATTCTTCATACCCAGTAGCAAGGGAAATCTTTGCATTTTCTGATATCCTCTTAGATCCCCTTTTTCAAAGTAAACTACTTGCTTTTGACAAGTAGTTTTGTTTTACTTGTTAGATTGATTCCTAGCTATTTCATTTCTCTCTCAATAAGTTTGTTATTTGTGTGTAGGGATGCTACTGATTTTTGAGTGTTGACTCTGTATCCAGCTATACTACTGGTTATTAAATCTAAAAGTGTTGGTAGAGTTTTTAGGGTCTTCTATGTGGAGTATCATGTCATCTGCAAGTAATGATAATTCAACTTTTTCCTTTCTTATCTGTACTCCTTTTCCTTTTTTTTTTAGACAGGGTTTTGCTTTGTAGTTCAGGCTGCCCCTGAGCTCACTATGGAGCCCAAGTAAACCTCGACCTCAGCAATCCTCCTGTCTCTGCCTCTTGAGTGCTGGGATTACAGGTGTGAGCCACCATGCCCAGCACTGTGGTATGTGGTACTAATTGTTGGTGGGTATGAGTCACCACACGTGGTATTGTGGTATGTGGTTACCGGGGATTGACCCAGGAACCTTGTGCTTGCTAGACAGGCACTGGAACCACTGAACTAAACCTCCAGCCCCTTCCTTCTTTCTCTTATCTATTGCTTTGGTTAATATTTGCAGAACTATATTTAACAAGAGTAATAACAATGGACATCCTTGTCTTATTCCTGATTTTAGAGTGAAAGGTTTTAGTTTTTGATCATTTAGTATGATATTGGCTGTTGGTTTGTCATAAAGAGCTTTTTTTTTTTTTTGACAGGGTCTCACATTGTAGTTCAGGCTGGCCCTGAGCTCACTGTAGAGTCCAGACAAGCCTCGAACTCAGCAATCCTCCTGCCTCTGCCTCCCAAGTGCTAGGATTACAGGCGTGAGCCACCATGCCCGGCTGTCATAAATAGCTTTTGTCAGATTGAGATAAAAACCATCTATTCTACTTTTGTGTAGGGTTTTTTAAATCACAAGTGGGTGATTGGACCTTGTTAAATGCTTTTTCTGCATCTATTAAGAGGATCATGGGCCAGGGATATAGCTCAGTGGTTCTGTAGCCTGCCTGGCAAGTGTAAGGTTCTGAGTTTGATTCCCAGTTCCACAAATTTAAAAAAAAAAGAGAGAGAGGAGCATATATATAGTTTTGGTCCTTGGCTCTGTTGATATGGTATATTAATTTATTGATTTGCATATGTTGAACCATCCCTACATTCCTGAATGGATCCTGCTTAACCATGGTATATAATCTTGAAAACTGGTAGCATTCTATTTGCCAATACCTTATTGAGAGATTTTTCATCTATGTTCATTAGGGATATTGGCCTATAGTTCTCTTTTTTGGTTGGACCCTTCTCTGGGTTTGGTATCAGGGTACTGCTTGCTTCCAGGAATGAATTTGGGAATACTGCTTCCCTTTCACCTTCATCAAAAAATTTGAGAAGTAGCAGTTTTAGAACTTCTCTAAATTACTTGTAAAATTTCAGCAGTGAATCCATCAGGGCCTGAGTTTTCCTTTGTGAGTGGGTTTTAAATACATCTCCAATTTTATTGACTGACATTGGTTTATTAAGAATTTTTATACCTTGATTCAGCATTGGTAAAATAAACATATCCAAGAATCTGCCCATTTCTTCTGTGTTTTCTGCCTTATTAGAATACAGATTATCAAGGTAGATAATGATAATTTTGTGATTTTTTTTTTTGAGACAGGGCCTTGCTTCTGTAGTTCAGTCTGGCCCTGAGCTCACTATGGTGCCCAGGCAAGCCGCCGTGAATTCAGCAATCCTCCTGTCTCTGCCTTCCGAGTGCTGGGATTACAGGCGTGAGCCACCACATCTGGCATTGTGGTATGCGGTGTTGATTGTTGGTGGGCGTGTCTCCATGCCCAGCATTGTATGTGGTTACTGGGGATTGAACTCAGGACCTTGCGCTTGCGAGGCAGGCGCCGGAAGCACTGAGCTAACCCTCTGGCCCAATTTTGTGAATTTTTGCAGGATCTGTTGTGATTTCACCCTTTTCATTCCTAACTGTATGGATTTGAACCTTTTCTTATCGGAAACCTCTGCAGTAGGTACCAGTCTCCTTCTCAGTATATGACTCACAGCTGAAGAAAACTCAAAGACAGAGTTAAAAAGAAAAGTGGGGGCCAAGGATTTAGTTCAGTGGTTCCATAATCTGCCTTGCAAGTGCAAGGTCCCAAGTTCCATCCCCAGTACCACATACCACAGTGGCGGAGGTAGTGGCTCACACCTGTAATCCCAGCTCATGGGAGGCAGAGGCAGGAGGATTGCTGAGTTTGAGGCTTGCCTGGGCTACATAGTGTGCTTAGGGCCAGCCAGAACTACAAAGCAAGACCCTGTCAAAAAAAAAAAAAAAGTGGAGAGTCGTGACAACCAATGCTACTTATTCAGCCAAAGGCACTGTCAGTCCAAGCCACTGATTTTTATTGGAAATCAATTGGGGTAAAGACAACCTATTTTCAAGAAAGCAACTATGTGCATGGGTAGCCAGTCATGTGGTTTCTATAGAAACTATTTCAGGTAAGGGTTGTAAAAGAAAAACACAAATCACTCTCAAATTAGGAACAGAATAGACAAAATATATGGTCATAATTTGAACATTTAGAAGGTATTAGTTGTGAGAATGGAATTTGGGTGTAAGCTACTCTGACCTCAGCTCCTATGTTTCCTAAGATGGAGCCTCATAGCTTCACAAGCTGTTGCTCTGGTCTCAGCTGTGGCCATTGGCAGGAAGGTCATGCTAACTATGCACTACCATGATGCCCTTGAGGTGCTTCTGTGAGTCACTTAACTTCAGTCAGGCTTGCTTTTTAAAATACACCAAATGAAAGATTTAACTTTTTTTTTTTTTTTTTTGAGACAGGGTCTCGCTTTGTAGTTCGGGCTGGCTCTGAGCTCACTATGTAGCCCAAGCAAGCCTCGAAATCAGCAATCCTCCTGTCTCTGCCTCCCGAGTGCTGGGATGACAGGCGTGAGCCACCACACCCTGCACTGTGGTATGTGGTATTGATTGCTGGTGGGCGTGAGTCACCACGCCCAGCATTGTATGTGGTCACCGGGGATTGAACTCAGGACCTTGCACTTGGGAGGCATGTGCCGGAACCACTGAGCTAATCCTCCCGCCCAAAAGATTTAACTTTTTATATCCTGTACTGCTCATAGCATGCTTTGGGCATAATCAATATTGGGGTCAGCAGCATTTTTTTTCCTTTTTGTGATAAGGTCAGCTAAGGTTCTCTGTCAAGAGCCATTCTACATAAATTTTGGGGGAAAATAATTTCATAATTAAAGTATGACTCTAGCTGTCTAAAACCCAATGTCACCTTGCCCATCTACGGTTTGTGGAAACATAACCCTCTTTTGCCTCCTGTCACAAACTGAGGCCTCCAGCCAGGGATTTAGCTCAAGTGATACCACTTCTACCTTAAAAGCACAAGAGCTCAAATTCAATCCCCAGTGGGTGGGGACATAAAGTGAGGCTTCAGTGGTCATGTGACACTCTGATGCTCAAGGGAAAGGTCACATCAATTGAAGACATCCTGGTTCTTGAAGAACCAAGTAATAATATGAAAAGAGAAGGGTTTCACCTGGGGAGGAACAGATTCCTTATCACCTTAACTCTTTTCCCCTACTGCTATGGGAATGCTCTCCTTTCCCTCCTTCTCAGCATGAGACTCACATCAATTTAGGATCACCTCCTCCCTCAAGTCACCTAATACCCTCCCCAGGTATTGTTATTGCGTCTACCCAGTAAATGATGGCTAGTTTAGAGAGTCTTTGTCATTGCCCACTCTGAAGCACTGGCCTCCCAGCCCCTCGTATACTTTGAAATTATGCAAGTCTCTGATTCTTTAGTCCTCGCTATTCCCCTTTTAGGCCATCACAGGATTGATCGCCCTCTGCTAGTTATCAATTTTATTTAATCTTTCAAAGAAACAACTTCAGGGCTGGAGATGTAGCTCAGTGGTTCTGGCACCTGCCTCACAAGCGCAAGGTCCTAAGTTCGATCCCCAGTAACCACATACAATGCTGGGCATGGTGACTCACGTCCACCGGCCATCAATACCACATACCACAGGGCCGGGCGTGGTGGCTCACGCCTGTTATCTCAGCACTTGATAGGCAGAGACAGGAGGATTGCTGAGTTCCGGGCTTGCCTGGGCTACATAGTGAGCCCAGGGCCAGCCTGAACTACAAAGCGAGACCCTATCTCAAAAAAAAAAAAAACAGCTTCAATTCATTGATTCTTTGTATTATTTTCTTAGTCTCCAAGCCTTTAATTTCTGCTCTGATCTTTATAATTTTCTTCCTCATACAAACTTTGGGTTTGTCTTGCTCTTCTTTTGCTAGAAGCTTTGAGGTTCAACATTAGGTTGTTTCTTTGAGCTCACTGTTTTTCTGATATGGAAGATCACTGCTATATATTTCCTTCATAGAACTGCTTTCATGCACCCCGTAAATTCTGGTATGTTCTATTGACATTATCATTTAATTGTAAAAACTATCTAATTTCAGGGATTTAGCTCACTGGTTCCGGTGCCTACCTCAGAAGTGCAAGGTCATAAGTTCAATTCCCATAATTTCAATTCCTTTGCATTTACTTAATCATGTTGTATGCACTAGTATGTGGTCTATTTTGGAGAATATCCCATGTGCAGCTGAGAATGTATATTCTTTTTTTTTTTAAACAGGGTCTTGCTTTGTAGTTCAGGCTGGCCCTGAGCTCACTATGGAGCCCAGGCAAACCTTGAACTCAGCAATCCTCCTGCCTCTGCCTCCCGAATGCTGGGATTACAGGCATGAGCCACCATGCCCGGCACTATGGTATGTGGTATTGATGGCTAGTGGGCGTGAGTCACTACTCCCAGCATTGTATGTGGTTACCAGGGATCGAACTCAGGACCTTGTGCTTGCAAGGCAGGCCCTGGAACCACTGAGCTAAAACTCCAGCCCAAGAATGTATGTTCTAATGTTGTGGGGTGGAACACTCTATAGACTAAATCTATTTGTTCAAAAGTTTGGTTCAGTTCTGATATTTGTTGATTTTGTTGTCTAGTTCATTTGTGTATTTGTGATAGTGGAATATTGAGGTTCACCACTATAATTGTATTAAGACTCATTTGAATTTTTTTTTTTTTTTGAGTAGGAAAATTTTATTGAGAGAGAAAGCTTCTGCCTTAAGAGAGACAGAAGGGGGCCCGGAAAGTGGGTAACCCCCTCATTTGATTTTTTTATGTCCAGTAATATTTGCTTTATATAGTTGGCTGTGTTGGTATTTGATGCATATATATTTATGACTGTTATCTGTTCTTGGATTATTCCCTTTACAAGGATGTAGTGACCTTCTTTGTCTCTCTTCTCTCTCTCTCTCCCTCCCTCTCTCTCTCTCTCTCTCTCTCTCTCTCTCTCTCTCTCTCTCTCTCTCTCACTCTCAACAGTACTGGGGATGGAACTCAAGACCTTCAACTTGCAAGACAGAGGGCAGCACCACTGAGCTAAATTCCTGGCTCTTCTTTGTCTCTCTTAATCAGTTTTGGCTTGAAATGCATTTTGTCTGCAAATAGAATAACTACCCTGTTTTTTCTGGGTTCCTGTCAAAAGGAGTCTTGTTTGCTATCCTTTGATTTTTCAGACTACAAATTTCTTTTTGAGATAAATGTATTTTTTGATCTTGCTTCTTGATCTATTCTGCCAATTTGTTTCTTTTGATTGATGAATTAAGGCCATTTGCACTAATGATTATAACTGATATGTATTGATTTATTTTTGTCATGTTATTTTCCTATAGTTGAGTCCCATTTATTTATTTATTTATTTATTCCTTAGACAGAGTCTTGCTTTGTAGTTTAGGCTGCCCCTGAGCTCACTATATAGCCCAAGCAAGCCTCCTATTTAGCAATCCTCCTGCCTCTGCCTCCCGAGTGCTGGGATTACAGGCGTGAGGCACCACCTGGCATTGTGGTATGTGGTACTGATTGCTGGTGGGCTTGTTGTATGTGGTCACCAGGGATCGAACCAGGGACCTTGTGCTTGCTGGGCAGGTGCCAGAACCACTGAGCTAAATCTCCAGCCCATTGATTCCCTTTTTTTACCTTCTGTTTGCTTGCCTTGCCTGGTAGAATTATTCTGTTGGGATTCCTCAAATTGTAGTCTCCATTAGTTCTTTCTAGAATGTCCTTTTGAATACTTTGGAGTACTGGTTTAGTGGTCATGAATCTCTTCAGGTATTTTTTTGTTTTGTTTTATTTTTATTTTTTGTTTTTTTGAGACAGGGTCTTGCTTTGTAGTTTGGGCAGGCTCTGAGCTCACTATGTAGCCTAGGCAGGCTTCGAACTCAGCAATCCTCCTGTCTCTGCCTCCCGAGTGCTGGGATTACAGGCATGAGCCACCACGCCCGGCTCTTCAGGTATTTTTTGTCACAGAATTATCTTATTTCTCCATTAATTTTGAAAGATAGTTTTGCTGGGAATATCAATCTTGGTTAGAGGTTGTTTTCCTTTAGGGCTTGAAATACTTCTGTCTCTCCTTGACTTGAGAGTTTGTGTTGAGAAGTCTGTTGTGATTCTGATGGGCTTTCCTTTATAGGTGATTTGTTTTTGTTTTGTGGTTGTTCTCCTCTAATTGCTTTCAATATCCTGTTCTTGTGTTGAATTTCAGGAATTTTTATTTGTTTTATTTTATTTTATTTTTTTGAGATAGGGTCTCGCTTTGTAGTTCAGGCTGGCCCTGAGCTCACTATGTAGACCAGGCAAGCCTTGAACTCAGCAATCCTCCTGCCTCTGCCTATCAAGTGCTGAGATAACAGGCGTGAGCCACCACGCCCGGCCCTGTGGTATGTGGTATTGATGGCTGGTGGACGTGAGTCACCATGCCCAGCATTGTATGTGGTTACCGGGGATCGAACTCAGGACCTTGCACTTGTGAGGCAGGTGCTGGAACCACTGAGCTAAATCTCCGGCCCAGGAATCTTGACTATTATATGCCTTGGTATAGTTCTTTATCATAACTAATTAGAGTTCTATATACCTTACTTAGCTGCATGTCAAACTTTTTCCCCAACTTGGGAAAAGTTTTCTACCATTACTTTTGTGAATAGGTTTTTTTTTTTTAATTTATCATTTGTGCTGTATCCCGCTTTTTCACTGACTCTGTTCAATCTTGTGTTAATTTGTATCATCTAACAGCTGTTTGAATGATTTTTGCTATTTTTAAGAAATGTTTCTTTACATGATCGCTAACCATAATCCTGTCTTTGATATCTGATATTCTCCCTTCACAGTGGCTCATTCTGTATATACTTTCAGTGGAATTTTTATTTCCTGGATATCCGTTTCTTTCTGTGTTGGATTCTATTTCTTTTCTGTGTTGGGTTTTCATTGTTTCCTATCTTTTCCTAAGTAGCTCTATTTTTTAAAATCTGTATCTGCTCTAGAGTAACTAATCACATGTTAATTATCTTTACCATCTCTGTAGTTACCTAAGAAAGTATTTCAGATTTGATTTTTTTTTTCTAGAGCCTCATTCATCTGCTTTATTACTACCATGTCAGAGTCCAGGTGGATAATTTCAAATTTGTCCATCTCATTGCCCCCTGGATTTGCCTTTAGTGAGCTGGAAGTTTAAGGTCGTATTTTGCTTAAGTGTCTTCTCATTGTCTATTTTTAAAAATTTAATTCCTGTGCTGATGTTTATGAATTGCATATGTCGAGTAGCTTTACTGCTAGTATTCAGAATCCATAGGAAATGATTATTTCTCAGAAATGTCTTCTAGGTGTATCTGGCTTTTGGTTTTTGCATCTGTTGCAACATCCTACCTTTTCAATTTTGGGGGGATGAGAAATTGCTGCCTACCTGGCCCAGCCCCTGTTCTTTGGCACTAGCCTATAATATTGCTTATAACCAATCTCAGTGTATGAGGAAGAACAACTGATTAGAACAATTATGTCACTTTGGCTACAATAGTGCAATCAGCAATAACAATAGCATCAAACACACCCTAGAAAATGACAAACTGTGACAGCTATTAATTTGTTACTTTTAACTTTATGAACTACATTTGTGATTATATAATAAAACTAAAACAAATCAGAAAACTGTATATAGCAAATATGTCCTTAGTATGGAGATTTTACCCTCAGTAGAGAAATACTTATTGTATTGTATTGTATTGTATTGTATTGTATTGTATTGTATTGTATTGTATTGTATTGTATTTTTGAGACAGGGTCTGGCTTTGAGTTCAGGCTGACCCCAAGCTCACTATGTAGCCCATATAAACCTCAAACTCACAGCAATCCTCCTGCCTCTGCCTCCCAAGTGCTAGGTTTATAGGCATGAGCCACCATAACTGGCATTATGGTGTGTGATACTGATTGCTGGGATTACGGGCATGAGCCACCATGCCCGACACTGTGATATGTGGGACTGGGGATCAAACTCGAGACCCTGTACTTGTGAGACAGACACCAGAACCACTCAGCGAAATCCCCTGCCCTCAGTGGAGAAACTTTAAAAGAGATTTGGGGGGGTGGACAAATAGAAGAAGAAAAGATTAGAAGCAAGGCTGGAGGACAAAGGAAGTTTACAAAATCTTTAAGAAATTGATGAAAAAGAGGAAGAGAAGGAAGAAATAAAGACAAGATGAGAACAACTAGAAATAGTGTTCCTATTTATATAAAACTAGAACAACCAATTAAAAAAGCAAACAAAACAAAAATAAGAATGGGGAGAAAAGAAGTAAATAAGAGGAAAAAAATACCCACTTCAAGGCATGTCTCTGCTGTTGCTCATAAACAAATTGGGAACAGAGTCTAGCTCCATGATGATTACCCCCAATGAGGCAGCTGTAGATTTTTGGCAGAGTAGTGGATAATCCCAGCAGGCCTGAACCTTCAGTACTGGAGCTGAGGCTGATTTCTGGCTGTGAGGCTAGAACCTGATTTGTTCAGGCTATAACACTCCTTGTGCTCCTGCTGGCTTAAACTTTGTTCCTTCACCTCCTGCCAACTTCAGCTCAGTTATTCCTCATCCTGACACTGGAAGCCACAAGATGGACCCAGCCCACAGCTGCTTTGAGTTCCCAGCTCAGTTGGCCCCGCTCCAAGATGCCTGGCAGCCAATCATTCTCTTCTCAGGGACATCTGACCAAGTAATTCACCACCCACTTCAGCCCACTCTGTTCCACTGGTGCATTTCTCCATGGAGGCCTCTGGGGTAGACAGTAGTCACCAGGCATCTGGAGATTTGAGCTGCCACTCCCACGAGTGTGTCAGGGAGAAAGCACTTAATTTCATTGGAATCTCTCTCCTTTCTCCATGGACTTCAACTCTCATTTCCGATCCTTCCTAGGCCCTAGGGACCCACTTTATTTCTTCTCTTCTTCAGGTTGCTTTATTCCAGCACTAGGACACTAAATTTTGGGGAGGCTATGTCTCTGCTGTTCACTCCACCATCTTCCCAGAAGTCTCCATGTTGAATTTTTTTTTTTTTTTCTTTTTGAGACAGGGTCTCGCTTTGTAGTTCAGGCTGGCCCTGAGCTCACTATGGTGCCCAGGCAAGCCGCCGCGAACTCAGCAATCCTCCTGTCTCTGCCTCCTGAGTGCTGGGATGACAGGCGTGAGCCACCACGTCCGGCATTGTGGTATGCGGTGTTGATTGTTGGTGGGCGTGTCTCCACGCCCAGCATTATATGTGGTCACCGGGAATCAAACTCAGGACCTTGCGCTTGCGAGGCAGGCGCTGGAACCACTGAGCTAATTCTCCGGCCCTCCATGTTGTATTTTGACAACTCTGATAAATATGGTGAAAAATAATAATAATTGCTAATATTAAATTACATTGAAATAAATTATTTTGGATATCTGTTAAATAGAATACAACAAAAAAATTTTTGTGTGTGATAGGGTCTCACTGTGTAGTTCAGATTGGCCTCAATCTCGTGGTGACCCTCCTGCCTCCAGGATGGGCAAATATATTTATAGTCTACAGAGTACTCTGCCGACCTCTGACTGTCCACAGCTCCTTACTTCTTCCAGTCCCTTGGTAGCCAGAGACGCTGTGTTTGTTGAGCGCCACAATCCCCACAGCTGAAATGAATGTCTTGCTAAGCTGCTCAGGATATGCAACAGCTTTCACTCTTCATTTTGCATGCAGCCTCTTAGCAGATTGGGCTGAACGTGTCGCCCTCCTGCACACAGGCCTGCAGGGCTGAGCAGCAGACTTATTAGACAACTGGTAGAAGCACTGGGGAGGGAGAGGTGTTGGAGGTGTTGTGAGTTGCTAAACTTCTGCCCAGAGTTGTACTCAGAAGCAAGAGAAGAGAGAGATGAAGTGGAAGGTCCCCCGTCATCCAGTCAGGATGGTGACCACGTGACTAGCAGTGTACAAACAAGACAATGTTTGCTTTTGCTGCTGTGGCACCTGTCAGCGACACACCCCACTTCTCTAAAAATCACCAGTGTTGAAGGCCTAGGCTCAGAAAAGGCTGCAGAGCAGGGTCCTGCTCAGGCAAGGAGAGAGCGGGTTTTCAGGGTCGCCTGGTGAAGCCCCGACCTCAGGGAAGGCCCTGGGCAGCACCAAATGGACATTCGTGCCAAGGCCAACACATTCTTTGTTTCAGGGGAGCTTGCAGGATCAGGGCAGAGCAGACAAGAGTGAAAGAAAGGAAATTATTGTCCTGCGGGTTTCCCACTAGCTCACTTTCACCAGAGTGGAAAAGGTCTTGGCCCGTTAGTGGTCCCTGTCATTGTGTCCAGTCACATAGTGGCTGGCTCTTCCCTAAAATTCAAGAGCCCCATACCTTGGAGTTTCCCTATTTGTGTTTGGTATTGGTTTGCTTTTTCTTTTCTTTCTAAGATAGGGTCTTGCTATGCAGTTCACATTGGCCTTGAACTCACTATGTAGCCCACACTGTTCTCGAACTCATAGTGATCCTCTTGCCTCTGCCTCCTGAGTGCTAGGATCAGAGATGTGCACCATGATGCTTGGCCTTCTTCCCATCCTAAAAAGGGGACTTATTACACAGGCAAGCAGGGTTTAGCTTGCTCATTCAGCCCAAAAGAAGTCCAGGTAAGACAATATAGGACAAACAGCTGCTTAGAAATTTTTTAAGCACCATGTAAATTTATATACAATGGAGCACTACTCTGTCATAAAGAAGGATAAACTTGAGTTATTTAAAGGAAAATGGATGCACTTAGAGACCCTAATGTAAAGTGAAATAAATCAGATACACAAGTTTAAATTTCACATGGTTTCTCTTCTAGTAGAACCCTAAGATATAAATCAACAGCAAAACAAAAGATAACAGAAAGCAGAGAGCTCTTGGGCAAAAGGGAAGAGGATGGAGAGATGGTAAGGAAAAGGGAGGAGAAAAGGCCTGAGATGCTAGTGTTGTGAGCACACATCAATTCCCCACAAGGAATGCAATTGTGATGCTCTGCAAATGTAGACTAATAAAAATAAAAAATGAAAAAAGGTGCAGGTGTTGTGAAATCCGGGAATGTGCAAAGAGCAAAGATGCAGAGCGGCCAGAAGAACCCACAAGAGTTCTGAGCAGATGGCTGAGATGCCACCTTGCCATGGGCCCAGGCTAGGAACCAGGTCCTCAGAGGACACTGGCCAGCTGTCTGTCTCCAGCGAGGACAGCATGATAGGAAACGCACCTCAGCCCCATTGCAGCTGACTTCAGCTAGAAGGAAACCTTTGCCACCAAGGAGACCAAACTCAGGGTTATCAAGGGAGCCTAGGGCCACCTCTGGACTCTTCACAGAGCAGAAGCAAAGCCTGGTGGAGTAGGGCACACCAGGAATTCCAGCACTTAGGAGGCTGAGGCAGGAGGATCACCATGAGATTGAGGCAAACCTGGCCTACAAAGTGAGTTCAAGGCCAGCCTGCAGGTATGAACATCTCCAAACCTGATTGAAACTCATGGGAATTGATTACTTAAAAGCGCAGATCATACAGTGACATGACCCTGGAGTCCTGCCTACTCAGGGAACCAAGGCAAGAGGGTCACTTAAACCCAAGAATTCAAGGGCCAGTCTGGGCAACATAGAAAAGCAGTGTCTCTTTTACAAATAAAAATAACAATAGACAAATAAAAGCATAACCAGCAGCCATTATCTGCATCACAGCTGCATCTATGTTTTGTTTTGTTTTGTTTCATTTTGTTTGTGAATCAAGGTCTCACTATGTAGCCCATGCTGGCCTTGAACTCATAGTGATCCTCCTTCTTCAGCCTTCCAAGTGCTGGGATCACAGGCATGTGCTACCATGCCTGGCTCCACAGCTGTATCTAGACGGATAGCATAAAGCATCCCCGTCCTGGCTCATAGTAATCCTTGGGTACCATCACTATCATAGCCCAGGAATGTCACTGTGCCTGGCACAGCAGCCAGTGCCTTGGAATACAGAAGGAATCATCAGTGCATGATAGGATAAAATGGATTTTTTTTTTTTGAGACAGGGTCTCGCTTTGTAGTTCAGGCTGGCCCTCAGCTCACTATGTAGCCCAGGCAAGCCTCGAACTCAGCAATCCTCCTGCCTCTGCCTCCGGAGTGCTGCTATTACAGGCATGAGCCACCACACCCAGTGATAAAATGGATTTTTGAGACAAGATCTCATGCTACAGTGTATCCTGACCTGAAACTCACAGGGATCCTCCTGCCTCAGGCTCCTGAATTCTGGGATAATAGGCATGAGACACCACACCTGCCTTGTTCATCCCTTGGATTAGTTGCTTTCCTGGGGCTAAATTGTGGATGTCAGGTATTGTGTCCCAGCCCCAGGAAAGCAACTAAAACAAGGGATAAATAATGCACACACACACACACAAAAGACATCTAAGAGACATGAACACTAAAGACAATGTGTAGGGGCCTTGTTCAAACACTGATGTGAGAAAAATTCATTGTAAAATACATTTTAGAGGGCCAGAGATTTAGCTCAGTGGTTCCAGTGCCTGCGTAACAAGTGCAAGGTCCCTGGTTCAATCCCTGGTAACCATATATAATAATGTTGGGCATGGTGGCTCATGCCCACCAGCAATCAGTACCATATACCACAAATGCCAGGCTTGGTGGCTCAAACCTATAATCCCAACCCTCAGGAGGCAGAGACAGGAGGACTGCTGAGTTCGAGGCTTGCCTGGGCTACATAGAGAGCTCAGGGCTATCCTGAACTACAAAGCAAGACCCTGTCTCAAAAAAAAACCCAAAACTATACACACACACATTTTTTAGAAATGATCATGAAAATCTGAATATGGAGTTCACATAGGAAATGTCAAGGCATGCTGAACCCCCCCAGTGGGTCCTTCCTCTGCCCAGTGTGCTGGGAGAGGGAAGGCCTTGGGAAGGGCAGGGGCCTGTAACCATGAGCCACCCACCAAATTATCTCAGTGCAAAGGTCTTATGTTCAATCCCTACTACTAAAAAGAAGAATTACTCACCTTATGAAAACTACCATCACCCTGTTAGTGTAGTATGTTTCCTTAGTTTACTGAAACATGCTAAAATTGAAATATACATTAATAGGCCCTGTGCATATTGGATGTACCTCTGATTATTTTGCTGTTGTTATCATTTTCTGCTTTAGGGTAGTACTTAACTCTTTAAATGTGAGCATCAGAAGCCTAACAGAAAGCTAACATGATGATATAGAAGAAACATATAGGAAGCCAGGTGTGATACCACATGCCTGTAATCCCTGTATCTGGAAGTCTGAGGCAAGAGGACCGCCATGAGTTCAAGGCCAGCCTGGTGTACATAGAGAGACTCCCATCTCACAACAAACAAAAGAAATGTAGGAAAGATTTACGTTTCATGTATTAGATTCCTACAAACTATTTTCAATGATATATTTGTTAAGTTAAGAAAAATACTGTGATACTCAATTCATTAAATTGTACTGTCGATTTTCCTCTTCAGGCAATTGCAGTATTTTACATTTTCATATAATGATTCTTTTTACCCCGCCCCCCTTTTTTTTAGTTTTGCTAATGTATTCTAAAATCATTTTCAAGTGTAAAATTACTTTGTAAACTCCCCACATCTCGTTTGAGTCATTATCATTTTTTCCTCCACTTCTTTCTCCTCAAATAAAGCAAGCCAGGAGTGATGTTAGAACTTCCAACGAAACAAGAGCCATTCCAGGCCACCACTGTTGACATGCCATTCAGATGTAGCGGAGAAAGTGTCCCGCTGTCATTTGGACAGAAGGCAGGTTGGGACACAGATCCTGTTACCACTGACCTTCAAGGACAGCTCAGTGCCAAGCTCCAGCCATGTCACCCACCAGGGAATGAAATCGAGAATGATAGGCAGGATCTCACTTCCTGGTAAACTGCGCCGACCTGTGGCAGTGTCAGTGGCACAGGACACAGCTGACCCGACCGCTGTTCAGGGCTGTCTCTGGTTCTTGCTTGGGTAATTGCTTGAGTTTCTGTAAAACAAAGGTGTTCCCAGGACCCTCATCAAGGGAAGAAGTATTTGCACTTTCCAGGCAGATGAACCTAGAGCGGAAGTGCACAGGGTGACCCGGTCTCTGTCGTGAGAATTAAACAGGCTGTTTTATCCCCCAAGAAACTGACAGTACCTGAGATCACCACAGTGCTTGGAGGCCTCAGGGCCACTCTGGCAAGAGGGTTGAGGCGCAACACAAAAGATGCTCCATTCCCCATGGTGTCATCTTTGCATTATTTAACAATATTGCCAAATTAATCCCAATTCTCAGTGGATATACTTCCCCATTTCTTTTTTCTTTCTTTCTTT
>PVIC010037310.1:0-18161 GCA_004025085.1 Thryonomys swinderianus | reverse complement strand
TCAGCAATCCTCCTGTCTCTGCCTCCCGAGTGCTGGGATTACAGGCGTGAGCCACCACGTCCGGCATTGTGGTATGTGGTATTGATTGTTGGTGGACGTGTCTCCACGCCCATCATTATATGTGGTTACCGGGGATCAAACTCAGGACCTTGCGCTTGCGAGGCAGGCGCCGGAACCACTGAGCTAACCCTCCGGCCCTTATTTCAAAATTTTAAAAGGCGCTGGGTGTGGTGGCTCAGGCCTATAATCCCAGATTTGGGAGGCAGAGGCAGGAGGAATGCTGTGAGTTTGAGGCTAGCCTGAGCTATATATGGTGAGTTCAGGATGCATGTGCACTACAAAGCGAGACCTTATCTCAAAAAATAAATTTTTTTAAAGGCCTGTAGATGTAACTCAGTAAGAAGTGTCTAAGTATAATCCCCAGCACTTAAAATAAAATAAAATAGGGCTGGGGATTTAGGTCAGTGGTTCCAGCATCTGCTTAGCAAGCAAAAGGTCCTGAGTTCAATTCCCAATAACCACATACAACAATTCCAGGGTGTGGTGACTAACCCCCACCAGCAATCAGTACCACATACCACAGTGCCAGGCGTGGTGGTTTATGCCTGTAATCCCAGCACTCGGGAGGCAGAGACAGGAAGATTGCTGAGTTCCAGGCTTGCCTGGGCTACATAGTGAGCTCACAGCCAGCCTGAACTACGAAGTAAGACCTGTTCAAAAAACTAAGAAGAATAAATAAAATAAAATACATCAGTGGTGCCTAGGAGGAGGTTGCTGGGGCACGGCCTCAGCAAGGAATGTATTTCCCTTATGGTTCCCCAGAGACTGTTAGAAAAGAGCAAGTTCACCTCTGTGTGCCTCAGCAAAGACTCTGGTTTCGCCCTGTCGCACTAGCATTACTGATACTGTAAGAACAGCCTGCATCCAAGGTCGCCCTTGATGGAAAATCTGTATCTTTGACCTGGATTAGAAGAAGGCAGAAGAGGGTGCATCCCCACTGCGATCAGAGGGTGTCCAGTGACTATGAGCAGCTCTCCTCTGAAGCCCAGCGGCTGCCCATTTCGTGCTAATAAGCACATGTGAAAAGTTATGGCAAGGATGACTTTCACATTTGAGTGTGGCTCTAACCTCTCCATGTCATAGTGTCAACAAGATGTCCTGCCCTGGGGTGGAGACACTCCTGAAAGGGCACCCCCTGTGGTATCCCTTCATCATGCTCCACCCTTGTCTGCTCTGCCACCATGACGCATCCACCATGAAGTCCTCGCCAGCGCCTGGCTGGGGCCAGTACTGTGCCTGAATCTCTAAACCATAAGCTAAACACACCTCTTTTCTTTAGTTTCATCTTTTCTTTTTTGAGCAGGGGACAGAGCCCAGAGCCTCCCATATGCCAATAAGCAATCATGCTATCACTGAGCTTAACAAACTAACTAGCCTTGGGTATTTCATGATAGCAACAGAAAAATGGACTAATACAGAGTCTTTGTTTCAATATTTTATTTATTTATTTATTTATTTATTTATTTATTTATTTATTTATTTATTGAGACAGGGTCTCGCTTTGTAGTTCAGGCTGGCTCTGAGCTCACTATGTAGTCCAGGCAAGCCTTGAACTCAGCAATCCTCCTGTCTCTGCCTCCCAAGTGCTGGGATTACAGGCGTGAGCCACCACATCTGGCATTGTGGTATGTGGTGTTGATTGTTGGTGGGTGTGAGTTACCACGCCCAGCATTCTATGTGGTTACCGGAATCAAACTCAGGACCTTGCGCTTGTGAGGCAGGCGCCGGAACCACTGAGCTAACCCTCCGGCCCCTCAAAATTTATTTTTCAAAAATAAAATACAGAGTCCTTGTTTCAAAATTGACTCAAACTTGGTTACGAGTGTTCAACATAGTTAAAATTTTAAAAAGTTATAGCATACCAGGTAATTAAAGGAACTCTGAAAGTTCTCTCCCTACATTGCTTGCAGAACTAAGTCTAGAGGTCAAACTCATGTCCAGAACACGTGCTCTTCTTCCTTTTACTCACTTCCTGGGGTAAGGAGGCGGCAAGTCCTGAGGGCTACTCAGTAGCTGGGGGGTTGCTACTCTGCACCAGGGCCTTGTGCAAGCTGGGAAAGTGCTCCACCCCTGAGCTCCATCCCCAGCCCTTTTTATTTTAAAGTAGGGTACTTTGTAAAGAAGTGAAGTTTATTTAGTTCACAGTTCCAAAAGCTGAAAGTCAGAGATTAGATGGCTTTGGCTGTTTGGTTTCTGGCGAGAGTTCTTTCGACTGCATCACAACACGGCAGAGAAGAACGGGAAACAGCTGCTTTCAGTATGGGACAACCAAACATATGGGTGGCCTCACTTTCAACACCCCACTCTCAGGAGAACTAACAGGGTCCTAAGAGAACTACAATTACATTATTATTATTATTATTATTTTGAGACAGGTTCTCACTTTGTAGCTCAGGCTGGCCCTGAGCTTACTATGTAGCCCAGGCAAGTCTGGAACTCAGCAATCCTCCTGTCTCTGCCTCCCGAGTGCTGGGATTACAAATGCAAGCCCCATGCCCAGCTATTCCCATTATTTTGAGACAGGGTCTCACTAAGTCATTAACTTGCCCAGGCTGCTAGAGAACTTGCAACCTTCCTTCTACCACCTCCATACTACTGGGAGTGCAGGCCTGTATCCCCATGCCTGACCCCATTCCTCCTGTCTGAGGGCAGTACTCCTAATGAATTATCTACCATATTTTAGGCCCTTCCTAAATGTTCTTTCTGAATATTCTCACACTGGGGACCAAGCTGCCAGCCGTGGGGAACACCCTCAAGTCACATCCAAACCACAGCACAGGCTTAGATCATATCTGCCAGAAGAGGAAAACTGAGGCAGGGAGTCTCCAGCAACTGATTCACTGAGAAAAAACACTAAGGAGAAATTTTCAAGGAAGTGAGGAAAACAGGATAGGGCGGGAGAAGTTGAGCACATACATGCTTTCCAGAAGAGATCTAACCACAACCCAATTCCACAGCAGACTGTAGAGTGTTTAATCACAGCGCAGTTTGTCCTGCCCTAAAGCCAGAGAGCTGGGCTTTCATTTTCCAGCCCATTAGTCAGTCACTGGCTGTGGGCCACCCTGACTGTGTGTTAACCTCCCAGGAATCTCCTGACAAGGCAGCCCCCACCAGCTAAGAGAATCCTTCAAAGAAGGATGTAGCCGTGACTTTTTAGCAGCCAACTCCCAGAGTGAGTGGGAAGTAGACACTTGGGCCTGAAAAGAGGACACGTGTAACCCCATCAGCATTCACTACACAGACAACAGGATTGACCATAGTGACGGCATGTGCGATATGCATGTACTGGTATAAATTGTCAATGGTGATTGCGATTCACATAATGTGTATATAAAATGTGCCAATAAAATCAATTAAAAAGAAGAATGTTCAATATGGAGACAACCTCATTCTCCACACAGAGAGCACCTCGTACCAGAGATAACAGCACCTACCACTGAGATAATGATTTGCATCACAGAGGTAAACTGTTAACCACATAGACAACAGCATCCTCCACACAGAGAGCAGTATTCATCACACAGGCAATAGCATCTATTATGGAGACAACAGTGTCCACCAGACAAGTACATCTATCACTGAAACAACAGTATTCTCCACAGGGACAACGGTGTCCCTATAGGGACAAAAATATCCACCACAGAGACAAAAATGTCCACCACAGGGAAAGCTGTCTACCAAAGAGATATTAGTGTCCATCACAGAGAGAGCATAATTGACCACAGAAACAACAGCCTCTGTCTACCTCAATGATACCAGCACCCACCAGACACAATAATGCCCACTGCTGAGGAAACAGCCTCCACCACAGGGACAAGAATATCCATCACAGAGACACTACTATGTATTACTGAGATAACAGCATCCATCAAAAAGGCAGTAGCCTGTACTACAGAGTTTCACTATATGCTACACTTCAGTGAGAATTAGAAACTAATACTCCAGGCAAAGACTAAGGTAGGGTTGGAACAATGTGATGCTATGAAAGTATTTGTGAAGAATTTGAGATTGGCTATGTTTTCACAAAACTTAATGAAAGAATGATATATTGTGTTGATGTTTCACTAATTAAAATACCCTATGGCTTTATTTTTTCTGATGACAAAAGTAATATATATTCAGTGTAGATTTTTTTTTTTTTTTTTTTTTTTTTTTTTTTTTTTTTTTTTTTTTTTTTTTTTTTTTTTTTTTTTTTTTTTTTTTTTTTTGCTTTTTGGAGACAGGGTCTCGATTTTTGTAGTTCAGGCTGGCCCTGAGCTCACTATGTAGCCCAGGCAAACCTCGAACTCAGCAATCCTCCTGTCTCTACCTCCTGAGTGCTGGGATTACAGGCGTGAGCCACCACGCCCGGCATTGTGGTATGCGGTGTTGATTGCCAGTGGGCGTGAGGCTCCACGCCCAGCATTATATGGGGTTACCAGGGATCGAACTCAGGTCCTTGCGCTTGCGAGGCAGGCGCCGGAACCACTGAGCTAACCCTCCGGCCCTCAGTGTAGATTTTTCACTATTAAAGTACTTTATAGTTTAGAAAGGAAAAATTCCCCATGACGTCATACAGCCTTATCCCACTCTCCCATCCCAATATGACCACAATTAAGAGTAACAAGTGAGTGCCGGGCGTGGTGGCTCACGCCTGTAATCCCAGCACTCGGGAGGCAGAGACAGGAGGATTGCTGAGATCGAGGCTTGCCTGGGCTACAGAGTGAGCTCAGGGCCAGCTGGAACTACAAAGTGAAGACACTGCCTCAAAAAAAAAAAAAAAAAAAAAAAAAAAAAAAAAAAAAAAAAAAAAAAAAAAAAAAAAAAAAAAAAAAAAAAAAAAAAAAAAAAAAAAAAAAAAAAAAAAAAAAAAAGAGTGCTTGCCTAGTGTCACATGGGGTCCTGGGTATAATACTAAGCACAGGGGGAAAAAAAGAAGAAAGAGAAGAAAAGGCATATCACCTACATTAGTCCTTGTTTAAAAAAGTCAGAAGCTTTGTTTCCCTTTTTTTTGTTGTTTTTTGAGACAGGGTCTTGCTTTGTAGTTCAAACTGGGCCTGAGCTCCCTATGGGGCCCAGGCAAGCCTCGAACCCAGCAATCCTCCTGCCTCTGCTTCCCAAGTGCTGGGATTACAGGTGTGAGCCACCACACCTGGCACTGTGGTATGTGGTGTTGATTGCTGGCGGGCGTGAGTCACCACGCCCAGCATTGTATGTGGTTATTGGGGGATCAAACTCAGGACCTTGTGCTTGCAAGACAGGCGCCGGAACAACTGAACTAAATCTTCAGCCCTACAGTAAGCATTTTTAAACAGGAGTAAAACATGGGGCTGCAGTCCCTATGCTCAGTGCACATACTGCCTCCTCCTGATGGGAAGTGGAATTGCATCCTACCCTACTGAGAAAGGTGGATCTACTAGCGCCTTTCCTTGGACATCCCTTCCCAGCTTTGGAATTATTTAAAAATTGGAAATAATATAAAACAATAAGTAAAATTTGAAAAGAATCACTACAGAATAATTTTTATTTTTTCAGCATGGTTCTCTTCAGTTTATTGCATGAAAGAGTTACATTGGTCCAAGCAAAAGCAGATCCCAAATAATTACACTATACAAACCGTGAGGTTTTTAAACTTGTGACAGGGACTGAAGGGACATTCTATTCACTGCAGAGAAGCCTTCATTTAAGCTTCAATTAGCCACAGAATTTAGAACCAAGGAGCCTTCAGTTTATGGCACTTCGCCAGCCCAGTGTCTACCAGGAGCTGGACTCATTCCTGTGCTGGTCACCCTGCAGCTGGGCGACTCCTCCATATCCCGGATGTTCCATGAGAGTACCAGTGCAGGCAGAGTTCTTCCTGAACACCTTCACCAGCTTCAGTGATCCTTTGGACAGTGGTAAGGGACTTCCTGCCCTTGGATTCTTACATGGATATAATCCTCAGCACCGGCACGAAGCAAACATCACCCTTTCTTGCATCACAAAGGGCTCTGGGAAGAAATTCACGGCTCCTTCAACATGGGGTTCTGGCTCAGGGGCTGCTGGAAATTGCCAGGGCCTTGAACTGACCTGAGGTGATCTCTCTTGCTGTCGGGCCAGGTCATTTGGACACAGTGGCTAGCCCGGGCAGGGAGCTGGGCTGTGGTCCCTGGGGCCTACTCCTCAGAATCTTATTTTAGCATGCTATCATTTTCTTATGAATATTTTTGTGTAGGTAGAAAATGCATAAGCTTATGTTTTTTATTTATTTTATTTTTTGTTTATTCTTCATGTTAATAACATTTTCGGCACTCTTCCCATAAAAGTCTATTATACTGGGACAAGAATGTATTTATTAATCTGTTCTTTGAAATTGAAAAAAATAGGGGCCAGGGATTTAGCTCAGTGGTTCCAGCATCTGCCTCACAAGTGCAAGGTCTTGAGTTTGACCCGGGTAACCACATACCACAGTGCCGGGCATGGTGACTCACACCTGTTATCCCAGCACTGGGGAGGCAGAGGCAGGATGATTGCTGAGTTTGAGGCTTGCCTGGGCTACATAGTGAGCTGAGGGCCAGCCTGAATTACAAAGCGAGACCCTATCTCAAAAAAAAACCCCCCAAAACAGCAAAGCACTGAACAATAGCAATGGTTTCCTCTTCAGGAACTGGAAAGCACATCACATGCACCTTTTATTTTGACAATTCCGTCCACTGTTTCTTCCTTATTACATAAGAGGAAACCAAAGGTCAGAGGCTTAAGTGGCATCCTCAGGCCTACTCGATGGGAAGCCCTGCCTCAGGCCCTTCTGATGGCTTTTCCAGGGTTGGAAACCCAGTCTTCAGATTTATAGTGAGGAAACATTTGTGCATCTAAAGCCGTAGGAATTTTTTCCTTTGTGGAGTCTACGGGCACATTTTAGGAATACATTATGGTCACATTCATCATTATTTGTATCTGTACATGACACATCTCGATTCTCATTTTTTCCCATTGCCCTGTCTTCCCTTCAACCCCCAACCCTCCATCCACATAAGCTTTGTTCCCTTTTCACCATCAATTTTTTTCCTTCCCTTCTTTGCTTTCCCCTTCCCTCCCTCAGCTCCTCCTTCCCTTTGAACATTTTCTTCCTATTTCACACTACCTATCACATTTGTGCCTTCAGTTTCTCACATCAGAGAAACGATAAGCCGTAGGAATTTTTGTAAAATCGATTTCAAAAATTTCACAGAATGGCAAACGATAGTTCGTCGCTGGTGGGAATTAGCCATTTTGGGAACTGCGGAGTAGAACCGCTACCACTTGCCCATGCAGTGAGAAGAGTTAGCCACTAGATGGCGGCGCAGCCCTTTGTGGTGCCTCCACCAACCTGATCGGTTTTCATGGTTTCCAGGGGCTTTGCAAACCACAACAGAAAGGGGAAAATTAAGTTTAATGCAGGACATTTGCCAAAGAGCTTCATGTTCTCAATCTAAAAAGCAATCTTATTTTCTGAGATCATGTTCCCCCCATCTTTTGAGTGAGTGGGAATAGGTAATTGTTCGCTGGCAAACGTTGTTGCTGGGCGAAATTGGCCTCTCAGATACTCCCTCCCCCATATGCACACGTTTTTTTGTTTTTCCTTAGTCTTCCTGGACTGTGAACTGTGAAAGTCTGGGGTCAATGAAGTACCAGCTTCCCATAAAAGGGATCCAAGTCCAATATATTTTCTGTTTTATCCTTGTTTAGGTTTGGCAGTGCTTGGGATCAAAACCCGAATCTGACATGTCCCAGGCAAGTAATTACACCTGAGCCACACCTGCAGCTCCAGTGAAAGATCCCTGGTCTGTCAGTCTGTCCATCTGTCTAACTATCTATCTCTCTATCATCTATCTAACTATCTGGGGGGTTGGACCTAGGGCCTCATATTTGCTAGACAAGTATTTGCCACTGCACTACACCTCCAGTCCTTTTTAAACTTATATTTTAAGATAGGGACTCACTAAATTATCTAGCTTGGGCTCTGGCTTTTAATTCTCCTGCCTCAGCCTCTTAAATAGCTGGGATTACAGGTGTGTGCCATTAAACTGGGTTTACACCAAATATGTTAGAGTTGGAAAGATATCCACCCAGGTGTTTTAAAATTAAATGTACACATTACACTTAGAAGCTCTTTTGGGGGGGACCATAAAATGAAAATATACTGCTAAACAAATTCCAGCATTGGAGATGGGCATGGCTGTGTGTGCCTGTAAACCCAGCTACTTGAGAAACTAGAGGATCACAAGTTCAAAGCCAACTGTGCAATCTTTAAGACTCTAGTTCAAAATAAAAAGTGTTGGGTATGTAGCTCAGCAGTGGAATACTTGCCTGGCATGCAGCAGGACCTGGGTTCCTTCTCCAGGACCAGGAGAGGGGGGATCTTTTTTTTTTTTTTAAACAGGGTCTCGCTTTGTAGTTCAGACTGGGCCTGAGCTCCCTATGTAGCCCAGGTAAGCCTCGAACTCAGCAATCCTCCTGCCTCTGCCTCTGCCTCTGGAGTGCTGGGATTACAAGTGTGAGCCACCACGCCCAGTACTGTGATATGTGGCATTGATGGCTGGTGGGCGTGAGTCACCACGCCCAGGGACTGAACTCAGGATTTTGTGTTTGCGAGGCAGGCCCCAGAACCATTGAGCTAAATCTCCGGCCCCAGGAAAGGGCAACCTCGAAGTCAAAGAGGCTGTCGGGGGGTCAGATTTCCCAGGGGAAATATTGATGTCACGGTTAAATGGGTGGAGTGTCAGGAATTTGCCAGCGTGGGGGAGACTGGTTCTGAGAGGTGGACAGGTCTTTTCATGCTGCAGGTCATAGTCCAAGTATGAGTTGGACAAGGAGCTCAGGCGTGCAAGTTTGGGGACGTTTAGAAGTGGATGAGAGGAGGTGGGGGACTTAGGATGGGGAAGACAGATCCCAAAAGAATATCATCTTTACTTTGCATCTCAAAGATGGTGTGTGTCAGAGCCTCTGGGTATCAAGGCTGTGGGCCGAGCAACAGAGACCATCCAGTTATGGAACACAGCTGTTTTGTTTGGCTTTGTCCTTAAGAATGCTTGAAATCTGAAACCCAGCTGGGCCTTGTTTGCAGAAGTCTTTACTGATTCCGCTACCCTTGCACACCCTACACCAGCTGTCTGCTGTGGTTTCTGGACTTTACTTGAAATTTTACTTCTGTGCTTCTCTAACCACCCTTCCCACCTGTCCTGTGGATTGAACCCAGGGCCTTCTTGCAGAGCTACATTCTGAATCCTTTTCTACTTTTTAACTCTAAGACAAGGTCTTGCTAATTCACTAAAGTTTCCCAGGCTGAGTTTAAATTTAGGAGCCTCCTGCCTCAGCCTCCAAGCATGCTGGGATTACAAGTATAGGCCACTAAGCTTGAATATTTCCTTTTTTTTTTTTTTTTTTTGAGACAGGGTCTCACTTTGTAGTTCAGGCTGGCCCTGAGCTCACTATGGTGCCCAGGCAAGCCACCGTGAACTCAGCAATCCTCCTGTCTCTGCCTCCGAGTGCTGGGATTACAGGCGTGAGCCACCACGCTCGGCACTGTGGTATGCAGTGATGATTGCTGGTGGGCGTGAGTCTCCACGCCCAGCATTATATATGGTTACCAGGGATCGAACTCAGGACCTTGCGCTTGTGAGGCAGGTGCTGGAACCACTGAACTAACCCTCCGGCCCTCCATGTTTTATTGAAGCAACAATTCCCTTCGTCCTACCATGTGCCTACTAAGTGCCCGTCAGTTCTAACTGCTGTACACGTTGTATCTACATAACATGAACAAGAATTTCTCCTAAGTGACTAATGAGGCTGAGACTGCAGACATGTAGCAATTCTCTCCAAGATGTTTTGCCCACTCAGTCACGCAAGTGGATCCGGGGTTCTGTCCAGGCCAGTGTGGCTGGAGTGGGGGCAGGGTGTGGATGGCCTGCAGCCATGGGATGTAGAGGAATTGGAGTCTAAGCCCTGGGTGACGAAATCCAGAGAGAGTGCCAAGGATCATGTTTAGGAGAGGAAGTATTGAGCAAGAGTCAGAGTGGAAGCCGGGCCAGGCAGCTCAGAGTGAGCGAGACAGGGTAGTACGGCCGGGAAGCGGGCTGGAAGGACTCCGAGAGATACGGGGCTCAAAGAGCAATGGGAGTTTGGAAGGTGCCACTGTATAGTACTCAGAATCCGTGGCTTCAAATCATGAAGGACAGCAGAGAAGTTGGCCTGAGTTCCTGGCTCCTCTAAGATGCCCCAGGAGTCAGAGACAATAGGGAAGGCGGAGAAGTTTCCTTCTAGTGCTTCCATTTCTTGCCTGTCTCCCCCTTCTGGTTTCTCTGAAATTTCTCCAAAATTAACCCCAAGTTTCTGAACTAGGAATAGGCATGCAAAACAGTTCAGCAGTCATGTGATCTGATCGCTCAAATTCTAGGTTTCCATTTTAAGTTATATTTTGCTGTATTTAAGTAACATGTGCCTGCAACTTGTTTGGCTTTTTGTCAAAGCAGAATTTTAAAGCTTACAACATAAACCAGCTTGCCAGGCTGTGGGTACAGCTCAGTGGTGGAAAACTTATTTATTATCCGCAAGGCCCAACGTTCAGTGCCCGGCAACACCAAAACTACAACAAAAACCCCAGTTTGTCTACTTGCCGCTCCTCCCCCGAGATTACTCCTCAGAGGCAACGTCTTTGCTCCTACGTTGTACATTTGGCTAAGTTTACATGCCATAAAATAATACATTTGCACACGTTCTTCCAAATATTAAGTTTATCTTGATTTGTTCAACTCCCAGTTAATAAATTATCTTTCTACAACCACTCTCAGTTCCCCTCATCCTCCCAATATGCTCTGTTGCCATTTTTGTTAAACCAATATGTATGTCCGCCTATTCCTAGTTCAGAAAATTGGAGCTTTTAGTTACAATTCACAGCCGAGACACAGAGTACTTGATGCAATTTTCATTCTTTTTTTAACGTTTTGTTTTTCTATGTAATTAATAATGACCTAATATTTTTTAAAGTTCTAATTTAAAAAATATATCCATTGAGGGCCAAAGATTTAGCTCAGTGGTTCCGGCGCCTGCCTGGCAAGGTCCCTGGTTCAATCCTGGTAACGACATACAACACTACCAGGCGTGGTGACTACACCCACCAGCAATCAGTACCATTTACCACAGTGCTGGGCATGGTGGCTCACGCCTGTAATCCTAGCACTCAGGAGGCAGAGGCAGGATTACTGTGAGTTTAAGGCTTGCCTGGGTTACATAGAGAGCTCAGGGCCAGTCTGAACTACAAAGCGAGAACCTGTCTCAAAAAAAAAAAAAATCCACTGAGGGGCTAGAGATGTAGTTTAGTGGCACTGTGTTTGCCTGGCAGTCACAAGGTCCTGAGTTTGATCCCCGGTACTATATACATGTACATATACATATATATGGAGAGAGAGAAATGTATATGTATATATATATATATATATACATATGTATGTATCTATATTATGTCTATTGAGGTTCCTAAAAACTTGTTTGTGGTGTTGAACCTAGGGCCTTTGTACTGAGCTACAGCTCTATTGTGTTTTATTTTCCCCCTTGAGACAGGTTCTTAGTTACCAAGGCTGAATTTGAATTTGAGATCATCCTGCCTCAGTTTCCCAGAGTGCTAGGATTACAGCATCTATTGGTATTTTTCAAACAAATGCTTCTGTGAATCTGTGTGTGTGTGTGTGTGCGTGTGCACGCGCGCGTGTGCAGTGCATGTTCGGGATGGAAATTAGGCCTTTAGGAAGGCAAGTGCTCTACCACTAAGCACTGAGATATGTCAGAGCTAAAACTCTAGCCCTATAAGTTGCTTTTTTATTATTATCTAGAGCCCTTCTGCTCCAACCTGGATTGTTTACTCTTTTATCTTGTGACACAGCCTTCCTGATATGATTTTCCTAGATATTATGTCTTTTTTCTAAAGCACACCTAGTCTTTCATTTTTTTTTTTTTTTTTTTTTTTTTTTTTTTTTTTTTGAGACAGGGTCTTGCTTTCGTAGTTCAGGCTGGCTCTGAGCTCACTATGTAGCCCAGGCAAGCCTCGAACTCAGCAATCCTCCTGTCTCTGCCTCCTGAGTGCTGGGATTACAGGCGTGAGCCACCACGCCCGGCACTTAGTCTTTCATTTTATTTTCTTTTTTTGTTTTGAGAGAGGGCTTTTTAATGTAGTTCAGGTTGAACTCACAGGGATCTTCCTGCCTCAGCCTCTGGGTGCTGAGATTTCAGGCGTGCGCCACTGCTCATTGTCTAAACATGTTCAACTACAATTGTTTAACAGATTTATCTTTATATAGTTCATACATCATATGTTTAGTCCATGTGCAGGGCAGTTTCATGGCTTTTCCTATACTCATCAAGTTGTGAAACTACCCACACATCCGCTTTGAAAGCATTCTCATGAACCCAAAGTCACTTCGTGTCCTCCAGCCATCACCTCTAATCCCTTGCGTTGTGCCCCAGCACTCACCCCAGGCAGTCACTCATCTATCTCTGTCTCCAGGGGCTTGCCTGCTGTGGGCGTTTTACACACATGCAATTGAACTGTGCGGTCCTTTGTGACTGGCCTCTTTCATTTTCTTTTCTTTATTCTTCTTTTGGTGCTGAGGCTCGAACCCAGGGCCTTGTCCATGCAAAAGACATGTCGCACCACTGAGCACACTCCCAGCCCCGCAAAAGGTTTTCAAAGTCCTCACATGTTGTGTTATCAGCATTCCATTTCTTGGTTTTAAAGTTGAAGAAGCTAATTGCAGTAAACCACACTTAATGTGAAATATGACTTTTTTTTTTTTGAGATAGGGTCTTGCTTTGTAGTTCAGGCTGGCCCTGAGCTCACTATGTAACCCAGAATAGCCTCAAACTCATAGCAATCCTCCTGCCTCTGACTCCTGAGTGCTGGGATCACAGGCATGAGCCACCACGCCTGGCACTGGGTATGTGGTACTGATTGCCAGTGGGCGTGAGTCACCACGACTAGTATTGTTGTATGTAGTTACCTGGGATCAAACCACTGAGCTAAATCTTCGGCCCCCAAATACAGCTTTTTTTTTTTTTTTTTTTTTTTTTTTTGAGACAGGGTCTCGCTTTGTAGTTCAGGCTGGCCCTGAGTTTACTATGTAGCCCAGGCAAGCCTCGAACTCAGCAATCCTCCTGTCTCTGCCTCCCAAATGCTGGGATTACAGGCATGAGCCACCATGCCTGGCACTGTGGTATGTGGTACTGATTGCTGGTGGGCGTGAGTCACCATGCCCAACATTGTATGTGGTTACCGGGATCGAACTCAGGACCTCACGAGGCAGGCGCTGGAACCACTGAGCTAAATCTCTGGCCCAAATATGGCATTTTAAAGGTTACATTTTATTAATGTGAAATACATTCCCGCTGTTGCACATATCTCCAACTGACTTGTTCCACACACTGTCCTCGGGTTTCATCCTGTTCTTTGAACAGGTTGAACAGTTTCCTATTGTACATGTAGATCACATTTTTGTTTACTCATTTGTCACCCTGGAATCGCTTTCACTTTTCCGCTGCTGTGAAGGATGCTACTATGATATCTTCAGTATCTGCTTGACATTGTTTGGGGCATATACACATGTGTTCCGTTTTATTAGCAAATAGTATTCTTTTGTATAGTTAGACCACGTTGTATCTGTCTATCCATTTATCAGTTGGAGGTCATTGGATCCTTTCTATTTCTTGGCACTTATAATGTGCTCTGAGCATCTGTGTACAAGTTCCTCTTGCAAATGAACACAGGAGGCCCAGGGTTTTAGCTCAAGTGGTACCATGCCTACCTTGGAAACACAAAGGCCTGAGTTTGATCCCTGGTACTGCAAAAACATTACACAGGAAGAGGACTCCTGGGTTGTGTGGTACCGATGTCAGACTGTTTTCCAATGTGATTTCATTCTCCATACCCTCCCCCAACTGCTGGTAATCTGTCTTTTGTGCTGTTCCAATACCAGAAGTGCCATTATTGTGTTGTATCCCAGTGAACTGGTATCTCAGTGTAGCTTTGATGTGTGCATCCAGTGAGTGCTGACATGGGGCATCCTTTCGTGTGCTTTTGTGGACTTGTCTGGCATCGGCCAAGGCTTTGCTTATGCTAAGGAAAGTTGCTGTCTTCCCCACTGCACACCGGCAGGAAGTCCTGGGGAGTTAGGCAAGTGGCGCCAAATCAGACAACCAACGTGTGGCTGAGGCTGGTACGTGAGGCCAGTGTCAAACAGCAGGGACAGGATGCAAATCTGGGGCATCTACTGCAAAACCACAGCCTGCAACCTCTGTGTCAGTCCCTCCCAGAGGGGGCGAACGGCCAGCACACTCGGGCACGAGCCTCCTCTGACTCAAAGTGACAAAGTTATCCAAAAATAAATTGATGTAGAAAAGGCCTGTATGTGAATAATAATGCAACCTCCTCCCCTCTGAAATTGCACTCATAAGATAACCAGTAAAACACAGAAAATAATTCTCGTGGTACCTCACAAATATGTTCGACCTTTATGTGGCAATGTTAAAAAAAAAGAAAGGAAGAAAGAAAAAAGAATCTGCAGCTAAAAAATAATAAAACAGGTGACTTGAGTACAGTGAAACCTGTCAAATCAGAAACTGCCCTTTTTTTCTAGGATATTCATTTATGCTTTAGTTTTTTGTTTTGTTTTGTTTTTTGAAACAGGGTCTTGCTATGTATTTAGGGTGACCTTGAACTCATGGCAATTGTCCTGCCTCAGCCTCCTGAATGCTGGGATTATAGGCATGTGCTACCATAGCTACCTGCTTCTTCTTCTTCCTTTTTTTTTTGAAACAGGGTCTCGCTTTGTAGTTCAGACTGGCCCTGAGCTCACTATGTAGCCAAGGCAAGCCTCAAACTCAGCGATCCTCCTGCCTCTGCCTCCTGAGTGCTGGGATTACAGGTGTGAGCCACTACTCCTGGCACTGTGGTGTGTGGTGCTGGTGGGTGAGTCACCATGCCTGGTATTGTTGTATGTGGTCACTGGGATTGAACCAGCAACCTTGCACTTTCTGGGCAGGCGTTGGAACCACTGAGCTAATTTCTGGCACTACCTGCTTCATTTTTAAATATTTCTTTTTCTTCTTCCTTCCTTCTTTTTTTACTCCTCCTTCTCTCTCTGTCCCTCTCTCCGTCTCTCTCTCCAGGTTAGCAACAAATTCTTAGTCCTCAGACTCCCAAGTAGCTGGAATTACACACGCCAATCAAAATCCAAAACCCCTTACAGAGTACAGTTTTCACAGGAGTATGAAGCCACTACACCCAGCTTACTTTTAAATTTTTCTATTTTTAATTTTTACTTTCTAAATGAGGTAAAATTAACATCAGGGATGCACAGGTCTTCACGTACATGCGGTACTTTCCAGATAATGGTACATACTCTGTAGCCATCGCCCAGAACGGGATGCAGGACATTTCTTCCCATCCGCCCGGCAAGTCTTCATTCCTCTTCCCAGCAGTGCTCTGCGCCTCTGCTGTGGCCATGTTCCGTCCTCTAGGGCAGGCTGGCTGGTTCTTGGTCTTCATACACATAGATGCCTAGGCTGTACTGCTTCTATCTGGCTTCTTTCATATACAAATGTTTGTTTTTAATTAAATTTCTAATTCACATACCATCTGAGTAATCAGGGTAAAGTTTCAGTGTAGTGACATTTAATGCATCCGGGTATTGCACGTCCAGCACCTTTAGGTCTAACGTGAAAGAACATTTTGTATGAGGCCACGGCCCAGGATTGGTACCTGCCCTGGGCCCCACAGACCAAAGGATAGAGCTTAGTCTTAGTAATGGCTTTCTGGTTGGTCACAGAAGGTACATGGGCCTAGTAGATAGTGAAAATGAACTAACTAGTCAAGCTGTAATCCACTCACAATTGGGCTACATTGTAGCAAAGCCAAGTGGTTTTATTTTTCACGTTTTTGTTGTTGTTTTGTAATATTGAGGGTAGAACCTAGGGTCTGGCCCATTGGAGACAAAAGCTCTACCACTGAGCCACTGTCCTGGCATCTTGAGCATCTGGTTTCTTCTCAGTCCCGTCTGGTGCAGCTGATCACTAGAGGACTCAGGACCTGCTCTGCTTCTGGGAACCCCTCAGCTCACAAAGCAGTTTGTTTTGTTGGGCCTCTCTCAAACAAACTATCAAACTGAACTGCTGGGCAGGGGAGCACACGCTTGTAATCTCAGAACTCAGGAGGCTGAAGCAGGAGGATCAGTGCAAGTTCAAGGTCAGCCTGGGCTACATAGTGAGCTCAAGACCAGCCAGGACTACATAGTGAGATCCTGACTAACAATAATAATAATATTATTATGGTGATGATAAACAAAATAGAAAAAAAAATTGGAATAACACGTATACCCCCAAGCATTCCTAAAGCTGACCTTGTTCCTCAGAAGCAGTGCTGCCTTGTCTTGCTTACCCCAGCACCTGCTACCACTAATCTGCTTCCGCTTAACCTTTTCTTTTATGGTTTATCAGGTATTTTACTGTCTGGTAAAAATCCCACAAATGGAGAGGAATTATTCAAAAAGGTTCCAGGACTGTGGGCAGGGAAAGGCGGGACAAAAGAAACATGACGCAAAGTAAAACTCAGCCAGGGAACCAAGCCTGGAAGAAAAACGTTCCTGATGCCAACAAGATGGAGCCTCCCCTTCCTCTTGCGCAGAGGCCTCCTGCTCACACTGCCTGGCAGCCACACTGATGAGATGCCATGAGGCCCTGTTTATTTCTTAGCCACAGTGACAGTTTGGTGCTGATGATGAAAGAGAATAGCCCTTCTGCAGCTGCCCTGGCAAATTCCCTCTGCAAATAACACCTCTGTAAATGACATTGACCAGAAAGACCAAAGTACATGTTAACATCCGGGAAACAGTAGCAGGTGTTTCAAATACAGGAGCAGCCACTGGGGAGAACTTTGAATCTATTCAGAGTTCATTTGAAACAATCATAAAACACATGATTTGCAACTTGAGGCATTTTGTCATGAATATTTTTGCTAGATCTTTTTTAAAACAAAATATTGCTGGGGAATTCTGGAAAAAGCCTGATGTTTCCTAACCTGGTTCTTGCTCCCCACCCCAGCCTTCCCATCTACTTCTTAGTGGGCTACTTAATACACAGTAGGTGAACAATAAAAACATTGTGAATGAGAACAAGGCACAGTGACAAACCCTTACAGTTCCAGTTACTTGGGAGGCTGAGGCAGGAGGATCATTTGAACCCAGGAATTCTAGCCCAGCCTAGGCAATTTAGTGACTTAGGGAAACTTGTTTCAAAACCTTTAAAAAAAGGGCAGAGGAGGTAGCTCAGTGTGAAAGCCCTGGGTTCAATCCTTAGTAGCTGAAGTAAAAAATTAAAAAATAAAGGAGGAATGAATAAGTGAATGAAACATCTGTCATTCTGACACTTTTTTTTTATTAGTCCCTGTTTGCAATACATAATGATTACACTCACTGTGGGGAGTTGGTATATGTGTATAACAGATTTCAACTCTTTCCTGTTCCCATTCCCTT
The DNA here is from genome assembly GCA_004025085.1 of Thryonomys swinderianus. Taxonomy (NCBI): domain Eukaryota; kingdom Metazoa; phylum Chordata; class Mammalia; order Rodentia; family Thryonomyidae; genus Thryonomys; species Thryonomys swinderianus. The sequence goes on along the minus strand of PVIC010037310.1, from coordinate 588 downwards.
CTCCCCTCTCCTCCCAGCATCAGATTCACTTATTTATCTTATACATTTTTATAAAGTTAACTACTGTACATACAGATGAACAGCCAGGTTAACAGGCCAAAACCCATATAAAATACACAAGGCAATTATGCTAAATCAAGGGATGCTTTTAGATACATTGTCCATACTGAATTACAATAACTTTTCTCTTTTTTCCTCTTGCCTTTTATTTTAACTTCATTTATATATTGAGTTTTTTTGCATAAGAGAAACCATGCTACATTTAAACTTGTGTGTTTGATTTACTTCAGTTAACATTATGATCTTAAGATGCACATGTTTTCGTATAGATAAAAGGGCAGAAAGACACAGTTAAAGCTTTTGCTTCTGCCCCATGAACTGTTGCCCCACCACCACCCTGCTTTGCAGCCAACCAATTATGGACTGAAACCTCTAGGAACTATATAAGAAGGGGATTCAGCTGGGCACACACCTGTAATCCTAGGAGGAGGACCTGAAGTCTGAGCCAAGCCTGGCCTACATAGTGAGACACGGAATCCTGAGATGAAAGTAAAGTAAAACAAAAGTAAAGGGGAAGAGGAGGGGAAG
>PVIC010037309.1:0-18153 GCA_004025085.1 Thryonomys swinderianus | reverse complement strand
AGATCGATCAGTAGTAACTACACTATTAGTGAGATCGATCAGTAGTAACTACACTATTAGTAAGATCGATCAGTAGTAACTACACTATTAGTAAGATCGATCAGTAGTAACTACACTATTAGTAAGATCGATCAGTAGTAACTACACTATTAGTAAGATCGATCAGTAGTAACTACACTATTAGTAAGATCGATCAGTAGTAACTACACTATTAGTGAGATCGATCAGTAGTAACTACACTATTAGTAAGATCGATCAGTAGTTACCTGCATTCCATGAGTGCTGGCAAAAAGGCCAATGTGAGCAGGGACAGCTTCACCGAAGTCTGTTCTTCAAGTGGAGTAATACATTTTACAATATGTAGGAAAAAGGGGAAGAGAACATAACTAGAACTTTCTCAGTTAAATTCTAGTTTCCCATGAGTCTGACAGCACTAGGCAAAATAATTAATAAATAGGCAAAAACGACACGTAGAAAGAAGCTGAATTTGGGCCTGATCCATGCTACTCTGGGCAGCAAAGATGGTAAACCTGAGCTTGATGCACCTTTTATTCAGTATCTCTGGAGCCAGCAGTGTTTATAGATCACTCAGAGGGAGAGTAGTTTCTGTACAACAGAAGTAGCAAATGCAACAGGTCACTAGGAGGCCAGCACGTTCTTACATCCCGGAACAGTAAGGAATTACATAGAAGAGGGCCCCAGTCTAGTTCTTCCCTGGAGTCACAGCACCTGGGACCACTGGGGTCTTTGCTGTTCCCAGAGATGAAGATAAAGAGTCAAGTCCTCAGACAGGTGATTTTGGGAAGATTGACAGGAATTTTCAGAACAGTGTATTTCTTTTTTTTTTTTTTTTTGTGACAGGGTCTCACTTTGTAGTTCAGGCTGGCCCTGAGCTCACTATGGTGCCCAGGCAAGCCGCCGCGAACTCAGCAATCCTCCTGCCTCTGCCTCCCGAGTGCTGGGATTACAGGCGTGAGCCACCACGTCCGGCACTGTGGTATGCGGTGTTGATTGTTGGTGGGCGTGTCTCCACGCCCAGCATTATATGTGGTCACCGGGGGTCGAACTCAGGACCTTGCGCTTGCGAGGCAGGCGCCGGAACCACTGAGCTAACCCTCCGGCCCAGAACAGTGTATTTCTTTAGCCCATATGCTTTGCTCATTTATGACAAAACATGTCTATCTGTTTTTCTTTCCTTCTTCCATGTCTCGTGTCTGAGCATCTGCCTGGTGGGACTTATATGTTGCCCTTCATCATGGCTCTGGAGGGGAGCATAGAGAAGCGTGGTGATGCTGGCCAGTGAAAAGCACTGCCCTCGGGTGCAGAGACTTAGGTAAAGGTATTTCAAACATGACAAAAAGCAGTGGTTAACAGTGAGCCTCTGGAATGACTCCAAAGCATTTTCAGTAAATTTGGTCATCTGTTCTAGTCACCTTCAGGGCATATATCTGTACCGTATCTGAGCCTGCGCTGATTAATCTAGGCGAGACTCCTCATAGCAGCCTTTCAGTGAGGTTCTGACAGATGTACCGGATGTGCCCTAGAGAAGACCAGCCAGGAGGATGTCTGTTACCTGATCGACAAGTAACCTATAAACTCCTGTTTGGTTAAAGCTAAGGCAAAATATAGCAACCACATACCTGCCTTCTATCTCCTTTCCTGTAACATTTCTTTTTACACTTTTCAGAGCTGATTTCTAATTTTCAAGACAATAAATTCAAAATGCGTGAAATAAGGAAAACTACAACTTATTCAAATAGTTCTGAAGAGGTTCGTTTCAGCACTCGTCTGCAAAGGAAACTGGAAACAATGTCCAGGTTTTATTCTACATCATTTATTTAAATGACAATATGAAAATAGTTTCAACAATAATATGGGAATCAAAGGGGGGAAACCCCAGAACTGTGTTTTATTGTTGAGTCACATTGAAGAACAAAGGCAGAAAATGATAAATGCCCCCAAACTGAGCCTTTCACATGTATGTATAACTTCCCTGGATTTCATTTCCTTTGTTTTGATTTGGGCTTTCCTTTTGTAACTCAGGCTGGACTTAAACTCCCACGGCAGCCCCAGCTGGTGATACTCTCTCATAATCTCTTCTGCTGGATTCATGCCACTGCACTTGACTGGATTTTATTCTAAGAAACAATTTTTCTAGCTAAACATAAAGGTTAAGAGGTTAACAGGACAGTATCTATAATTTGTAGAAGTTGAAGGAAGTTCAGCTTATCCACAGAGAAGAGAAAGCTGTGACATCCCCACGTCCACCTTGTTTTATGACTGTAATTGTGGAATCACATAGAAGTTTGCATGTTTTTTTTTTCCTTTTGTTTTCTGTCTTCCTAAGAATTGGTTTTCTTGGAAACCCAAAGGGCATAATAGTTCCCATCTGTTATAAATATGGCCTTTTTCCACCAGCTCTTCTGACACTGACCCTAAGGCTTGTGCATTGATTCCTACTCTTAAAGTTCTCACAAGAAAGTAGCTGTTTTAAGCTTTTCAGAAGGAAGCTAGTATTGGAGTTGTATGAAAAAAATAATGAGACAAATATATGTCAATATCTCTTCCAACTGAGATATCTTGGAAGAAATGACAATGTTGTAAAGGAAAAATGGTGTTATACATAGAACAATTCTTAGAGCAAAAATCTCTGCCTCCATTACATACCGTGATAGAACGTGTATGTCTAAGTACATACAGGACGCCTATTTTGGAATTTAGCATGAAATGTGTCTCAATGTGAAAAGATGCATTTCACGTGTATACACACAGCTGTCATAGCTTTGACTGCTCTGAGAAGCCCTGAATCTGGTCACTACGAAGGAAGACACAAAGTCCTCCCTAATCAGGCATTTGTGCAGTAGCCAGGCAGACATGATTCTGTTCCCTTCTCTGCTCAGAACACAGCCCAGCTCAGTAAACGCAGCATGAAATGGAACATAAAATATAGGACACATCTACACCCACAAAGCGAAGTATGTGAGGAAGACCTGCAAATACGGGGAGATGGAACAAGATGGGGATGCACGATCAGCTGGATCAAACAGCACAGATGCGCGCAGAGCCTCCCCAAAGGAGAACTTTTCATCATATGGAAAAGAGCATAAAACCGTTCTTGCCAGACATCACACTAGAGGGATTTAATAAGAAAAGGAGAGGAGGGCGGGTTAAACGGGGAGACGGGCAAAATTTTAGAATGCCTATATTTGACAAAGGGGCGAGAGGAAGAAATGACAACCTGAGGAGAGTGACGTGGCGGCCACTTCTGCTGTGTGGAAAGAAGCCAGTGCTGAAGGACGTGTCACCATCCTGGTTTCTGCATTTCGCTGGCAACTTTCAAGGGCTTGGGCGGCACGGGCTCTCCCTGTGTGCTGCTTAATGGAAGCTTCTTGGAGAACAGAGCTTCTTTTAAAGACTAATGTTTTAAAAATAAGTAGCATGGAAACTATATTTTTTTAAAAAAGGAGAAAAGCACCATGAAAGGAAGAACACTTGGTAGAAAATAGGACTGAATGGAAAATGTTGTCATGGAAGGGATGAAAAAATAGAACAGAGACAAGTTTTCTGAATAAAACAACTGCAGTGATTGTCACTATTTTTTAAAGGAGGCACTTAAATCAGGAAAGATCGCGAAAGAACAGATGGTCTGGAACTCGAGTTGGCAGAGTTTAGGAAATAAGTGAAAAAAGAATTATATAAAGCAAACCCATGTTGAACCCTGTGCAAAGGAGAAGATGTTCTACTGCAAACATGAGTGGGAGCACGAACTACAAATAAAAGGAAACGAATAGCACTAAGCAAAGTTAAAAATGATGAAAAGTTGGGATAGGGAAGGAAATGCAAAGGAGTCCATTTACAGAGTCGGTGTGTGTGAGTAATGCAACTGAATAACTAAAATAAAAGCAGGGCTCAGAGACAGATGTGAAAAGCACATTGTCAGAAATCCTATTAGCCTAATTTTTATGATGGATCAGACATAACGTCCTGTGAATTACCGTGATACAGAGGCTCAGGGGTGGAGCTGCCGCCCCACAGGTAGAGGCTCTGGGTCTCATTTTCAGCACTGCATGAAAGGCAGGAAGGAAGAGACGGAGGAAATTTGGTACGTTTTAGACATGCTGTCCATTCATCTACTAAAAGACATCACCATCTTGACATTCTGTATACTGAACAATAGAAAATAACAATAGCCTAAGAAATGATTTGTAAAAGAAATTTCTTACCCAGCCATATGCTACTTTAATTATATGTAAAGTGACATTTTTACTCAGGGTGAGGAATAATCCCAGAAAACCTTTGCAATAGAAAGGTAAACCGTGGCACCAAGTCAAGAAAGATGAAGCCATCACACATACGTGAACAGGAGCATTTAGTTCATTTCATCCCAACACCAACTGTTCCCATCTGTAAATGCACAGAAGTAATGCACAGTGAGGACTGGGAAGTCGTTTAACCCAAATGTCAAGAAGAAACAGGAAGCAGCATGTCTTTCATAATCCAGTGGTCACAGAATATAATTCAAAGTTAGGATAGAGAGACACACCAGCGTGGTGAGGTATATCTGTCGGGCAACATTACGGCAGGTGGTTTGTTTTGTTTTATGTATCTGGTAGTATATGACATTTCAATGGAAAGTTAAGAACATGTATATTAAGTGTTGTTATTGAAAGTACTTACCAAATCCTGTAATTGCATTACTTTTCTGGGTTTATTCTTTTACATTTTTCCTTTTGTGACCAACACTCCTGCCTTGATGTTTTCTTTCTTTACTGTTTTTCATTTAACTTTTTCTATCTATATTCTTTTGAAGATTTTACAAAGTACTGCTTTGGAAGTCATAAATTTCTTTGGATTCTCTTTGACATAGAAAGTATTTATTTCTGTAAATTTTGAAGACATTTTGCAGGATATAGTAATCTGGGTTGGAAATTATTTCCTTTTAGGGCATGGAAATTTTCACACCGAGCTCTTTTGACCTTTAAGACTTGTGTTGAGAAATTTGCTCTCATTCTAATAAGATTGAAAAGTGTTGATCAGAGAAAAGACTTCAGGTTGCCAAAATGCCAGTTTGTATTATAAATTTTCCAAACCATACATCAAAGCTAAACCCAATCTAGACATCAACTGTATGAAAGTCTTCCTTGTCAGGGCTTTTTGGGGGAATATTGGAAAGAACTGTGAAACCACATAAGAAAATGCATTAATTCACTCTTCCCCAAGCCTCCAAACTGAATTTGAAGTTTTTATATGCCAAGACTCCCCATTCTGAGCCCTGTGTTTCTAATGGTGCACTTGTTAGAAGCATAATGTTCAAAGAATAATGCTTTTGACAGAAGTTTAGCGCTTCCAAAAGTTCGGACCATTCTTCATTACTCAGCATGATTCCGTCCATGTTAGCAAGACCTGATTAAACTCCTCCACATTCAAATAGACATGCTGTTCATGGAGTTCTGCTCTAGGCATAATATAACCCAGGGCTGTGGCACACTTTTTGGTGCCATCTGGGCAAATACAGACGACTACATTCTTCAGGCTGTTTAAATAGTCCTGGGTTTGATCATTACTACTTAGAAACCACAACAAAAGTCAATGTAAAAGAATTGGTGCTATTGAATTTTGATAAAGCTGGCAAGTTCTCATGACTAGAATAGTCCAGGAAACGCGGGTGGGAAAACAATATATTAGAATAGGCCTTGTAGCCATTAAGACTTCTCATGTATCCTAGACATAAATTTTTAAGCAGTCTGTCATTTTGAAGTCCCGAATACTCTGAAAGAGTCTGCAGTGCTAATCACACAAGCAGAATGCCAATCTCTCTCCCATTCAGGCAGTTTGAGTCACTTCAGCTGTTTCCACTTGGTGTACCTCCCGATTCGTACTCTGTGTTTGCTCTAATCTAAATCAACCTCCTGGTGCTCGTGCTGGCTGGTAGGCTCCTTCTTGGCTTCTGGGAGTGGTTGTGGCACCACACAGAAACAGTTCAGGGTTGTTTCATTCTACTTCTCACAAGGAAATGAAAATAATTAAGAATTAAAATTTTCTTTTGAGTCAGTGACCTCCTATGAGCTGTAAAACCAAGAGCCAGATGTGCTTCTGATCATTCAGCTCCAGGATAAAACACAAGTGAGGCATTGTGTGATTCTTCTTATTTGAGAAACAAGGATTTTAAACATTAGTGTAAAATAGAGCAGAGATGGTAGAAAATAGGGAGTTAGATGTCTTGGAAATGGGGACAAGACTAAAGGAAGAGGAGAGAAGGGAGACTAGGAGCACAGGGGCCAAAAAGGATAGGAAGTATCACATTAAATTGTGGAAAGACAAAAAAGAGCAGTCTCAGATTTTTAAGTTTTTATCTTTATTAGTACATTATGTATAGACATCATATCACAATCACACTCAATATTGGGAATTTATACCAGTTTTTGGTTCACAATCCCTCCATAAGAATTACTACATGGATAACTGTATAGAAATACTGAATCCACTTCTTATTTTACTATTTGATTAATTTAGGTTTAATTTGTCTGCCATTAGCAATATTTCATTTGCATAAGGAAGCTAACAACTAAAAAATATGTCAAACCTATACGTATATATATGTATATACACACACACATAAAAATGAATTGTTTTATTAAAATGAATTGAGTATTAAAATGGCTTTATATAGAGAGTTTTAAATGCTTTAATAGAATGTTTTGATAGAATTCAACAGCTGGAAACTCAAGTAGAAAATGTCAAAATATATTTTGAATACTATATAATGAAAAAATAACTGGTAGCCAACATTACAAATATGTAATCTTTATAGCTTTACCTTTTTCATTGGCATTAATTAATTGTAATGAACTTTCATAGCAATTAACAGGAAATGATTCTTAGAGCTAATGAATGGCCCTACCTATTAATAGTGACTCATTTGTATACACAATGAATTACTTCACCCTCACCAATTTCAATTCTTGAAATTTTATCCAAAGAAAGTATTTTTAGAACAAGGCGCTTATTCAAATTGGATATTTTGCTGGGCCTGAATAAATTATCTAATGACATTTAAAACTTAATATGATACTTCCATGCAGAGCTCACAAAACATAACGGTTGAGAGGACGAGTGGAGTTCTTCCTGTTCTGTCCACACTGTGTGGTAAAATCTTAATTCCTTTGCTTATGTGCACGTCTCTCACGGAGCCACGTCTGCTGGCGTAGGCATCAGCGGGAGCGGCATCCGCGTCCCAGTGCGCACGCGCGCTCTCCTCCGGGTGGCGCTCCCCGAGGCTTCGTGCTGGCCTTTGAGGGCGCTGCACACGGCTCGCGCCTGCGCAGACAGCGGCAGAGGGAACTTCCGGCTGCTTATTCTCTCTACAGGAGCGCGTGGGCTTCATTCTTATTCATCTTAAACCCTCTGTACTGCTTGCCATTTGTCAGTGTAAAAATTGAATATTTAATACCTATAGTCTGAAATACATGATTTTAGTCTGTGTTGTGGTAGACTCCATGGATGGTTTAAAACTGAAATGTATATAAAAGAAGTCCAGAAAATACCTTCAAGGTCATGACATTTATTTATTCTGTAATTTTCATTCCAACTATTAATAGCCTCCAGTCTAGAGGATGCACTCTTCATGATATATTTTAAAAATTACATTATTGTTCAGAGAAGAGCATTTATGATGTGAAAGAATTGTATTTTTAGGGCTAACAAGTTCCATTTCTCAGAAACTGTCATGTAATATAGCGTTTCATAATGAGTGACCCTGAGTTGGAGGAAAACAAAGATCTCCTACATCATTCCCAACCCCAAACAGTGTGCTTCTCTGAAAGAGACAGAGTGAGCACAAAGGTTTCACTAGAGCGGGTGCTGAGGGCAGAGAAGACGAAGAGGGTTACATGCATCTGAGAATTCATATAGGCACAGTAAGAATATTTAAGATGCAATCTATTGTCTTAAATATTTATTAGATACACAGCTCACTGAAACGTTATGCTTGTAGAACAGCCAAGGAGAGTTTTGTCTGCTTGTTTGTTTCTTGATTGATCTGTTTGTTTATGTGCATAAGTATGTTAAGGGCAATCTTAAGGACAGCTGTAAGAGTCGTATGCATATAAAAACAGCCAGGGTCTAAAACTCTCAGGATAATCTTTGTTTAATTCATATTTCAAAGCCATCTAAGACTCTCTGGTCTTATATCCTAAAATTGTCTCAACATTTTAACTCCTGTCCTTACAGATATATTGACTGTAGAAGAAATGTTTTGTAAATTGTACCACTTTCTGTTTCTCAATGCTTTCTCTCCTTGTTCTTGACTCATTATATCTGGAAAGGAATGACCTTAAGCAAAGTCATGAACAATAGCAAAAGTTGTAATTCGTGTCCCCTTTGGGTAAAAGAATCAGGTCAAAATCAGAAATTATACACATGGATGACAAAAAAAGAAAACAGGTACATGGAATAGTTTTTACACCACAAAAACAGAGATATAGTTGCTTGCCAGTTGTATTAAATTTCTAGGGGTAACTATAATAAAAGTCTAATTTTCTACAACACAAACTTCAATGAGAGAAACTAATGACTATTATGTGGGGAAAAGTCACATGACAATGAAGACATTAAGATGTATAACTAAAAAGACCTTAACAGTGCACATTTCTATGATGTAAACTTGTGACTTCATAACTTACTCACTAAGCACATGCACACATACACAAAATAATGCTTAGTCCTAGAAGATCAAGTGTCATTATTTGATTTTGTGAGTTTAGATATTTTCAGCAAGTCATTTTAACTTCACTCACAAAGTCCTTATTTATAGGGCCTGTCTTAAATTGTTAACAATGCTTTCTGCATGGGACTATATCAAAGCCACATAGAATTAGAACTGGAAATACAACAGCCACAGGTAGAAAAATTTATGTGACAAAATATCCTCTTATTTGATGAAGTAGCCTGAGTACTGCTAGGAAAGCATCTGAGGTAGTAATGGCAGAAATAAATATCCTTACTGTATATTGATATAAGTAAATAATTGAATAAAGGGGTAGAGTACCCAAGACAAATTTTGTACAGATGAATTCCTGTATAGAGGAAAATAATGTTAAGAGATTTTCCCTCACATGGGGAGAATTCAAGTCATTGCACATGGAGCATGGATTGTATTCGGACCTGTTTCAAAAAAAATCTGATTTTTAGAAGATGAGGGACTGTATTGGAGTAATCTGGAGAACACTGCCCAAGCCAGATGGTCAAGTGTCACATCACTGGTATGTGGCACAGTGACAGTGTGTCTTTGACAAGAAGTGTTAGGAATGGCACTTCGCCTGTGTCATCTTCCCCCTCAAAATCTGTCACTCTGTTTAAATATAAGATGCACACTTTACAAATACATCGGGAGGAGCATTCTACAGAACACCTGAATTTTTTTAAGACAGTCATAATCATCATGAATAGAAGACATTGAGTAACTGTCACAAGTCACAGGAGGCTAAAGATACATGAAAATAAAATGCAGTATGGCATCCCAGATGGAATTCTGGAACAGAAGAAGTGAAGTAGGTAAAAGCAACAAAATACAAACAACAATGGAGTCTAGGTAGTGCGGATGCACCAGTATTGCTTCTTCCATAAAAAGGACAAGTGTGATACAAGAATGGAATGTTTTTAACAGTGAGGGGAGTTCTATACTCTGTGATTTTTCTAAAAATCTAAAAATATTTTAAATCTAAACTTTAAAAATTACTAGCATGTGCACACACACAAATCCAGGGAATCTAGGCTACAGAGATCAAAATGGCATTTAGAGTTGGGATGTTCATAGTTGGTAGAAGCAGTTGTTATAGGATACAGCACTAGCAGCTAACTCCTTGCCAAGTGAAGTGTGTGTATCGCACTGCTGTACTGTTCAGTTCTCTCTGTCTACTTTCACTCTTGGATTGAAAGCAACCGCTCATATCTGGGCACTGAGAAAAAATGAGATGTGACATAAAAGGCGAAGAACCCAGGATGAATGTACCCAGGGAGCTGGATGCTCAGTCCTATACATGTCCATCAGGGTCCTCTACCTATCTCTTCAGATTCCACCAGAGAATGGAACTCAGTCTTCAAATGATAAAAACTCAGCTCAAACCTACAAATTTACTTGAGTTCTTTGAAAAAACCCTAATCACATTTCAGATCAGAATATTTATTTCCCTTTGTAGTTTTACACTGCAAGCTATTTGCACTTCTTCTGAGCAAAGACACATAAAGATAGACATTTGCCACACTTCATGGTGAGAATAGTATGGAAACGTGAAGCAATATGGAGTTGGACAACACAGGTTCTACTGTGGTTTCTCTCTGCTAAATAATGGGCCCATAAAGATGCCTTCATGGGGATCTGAGTTCAGATAGTGTACGACACAGCAAAATATAAATATCAGGGTCTCGCTGTGCGGTTCAGGCTGGCCCTGAGCTCACTGTGTAGCCCAGGCAAGCCTTGAACTCAGCAACCCTCCTGCCTCTGCCTCCTAAGTGCTGGGATTATAGGCGGGACTCACCACACTGGGCATTGTGGGGTGTGGTACTGATTGCTGGTGGGTGTGAGTCGCCAGGCCCAATATCATATTGTATGTGGTTACTGGGCTCAAACCAGGGACGTTGCGCTTGCTAGGCAGGTGGCTGAACCACTGAGCTAAATCTCCGGCCCAAACATAAATATCTTTACCCCAATTCATGCAGGGACTTCCAACTACTACTTGGATATACAATATCAATCTGTGAATGACAAATTATACTGTTTTCTGTAGCTAAGAGTGTCTTTGTGTTTAAACAGCTAATTATGTGAAAGAAGCAAATTTCTAATCTTAATGTGTTTTGACAGCACTGGCTTTCTCTGTTCTACTTTGATTATTAAAGAGAACAACTCTCTTATGATTAGAGTTAATGTTAAATGTACAGGCACCTTTTCTGTCCCTATAAGAACAGTGTCCCTCTTAGTGTCGTGGAGAAAGGAGAGGGTGTCAGGCCCCCAGGACCATGGTCACGGTGGCAGGAGAACCCTACAGGATGACCGTGCCTCTGCCATGGCACCGGCTCAGTGCCAGCCTGTGGCGGGTGGGTGTTTCCTCACCCACGGAGCTGGACAACTGGACAGAGCTGCAGCCACTGGAAGCCCATTCACACCTCATACCATTATCCTGACGATTTATTCACATTGTGAGACTGTGGAACAAACACACTCATTGTTACTCATCTTATGAGGCCCTCTGCATCCCCTCCACAGCTATTCCCGTAGTCCCCTAACTGCCCTCTTCTCCCCAGTGCTGGCAAGATTTTATTCAAAGTTGGTTTTCTGTGACACTGACTGTGTTGCACGTAACTACTCTATCCTTGTTACCCTTGGATAACACCCATCTGTACAGGCTTTCTAACAAGTGAGGGCTGAATTCACTCTCTAGCCCATGACTTAAACATATAACCACAATGACACCAACATATTTGTAGTGTGTGTAGTATGGTGCCGGAGTCTGCCAGCATCGGACAGTATTTGCGTCAGGGGGTGAGAATGAAGAAAACACAAGACAAAGACAGACAAAGATGGGAACAGGAGGACCTCTCAGTCAGTACCGAGCAGGTACTGTGTTTATTGATCAGGCTATATTTATACTGATTTAGAAGGGTAACATGACATCAATAATGGTTACTATGATCCTATTAATTTATCATTTGGTTGGTAGAAACAAAAACGGATAGTCAAGAAATCAGCACACTTCCCAGAAATGAGAACAGAAACAAATGATAACTATAAACATAATGATCATAAGTCTAGAATTAATTTCTCAAAAGGTCAAACTACCATTCTCTTAAATCTTTTCCCTAACTCTAACTTTCTTGTACTACTACCTATTAATGTTTAACTTTTAATAGAATAAGACCAGAAGAATAAGTACCTCCATCATATAGTTAATTAATTCTGCTAACTCTGTTGAATTCTGCCCTAGCCTACATAAAAACTGGAAGAGAAACAACACGTTGCTAACTTGAGAGACAATGGTCAGTGGGCCCAGCATAGGAATAGGGGAATTTTCCCGGAGCCAGAACATGTTTCCTGGCGGTCACCCAGGGCAGCTCCTTGTTAGAGCAGATCCTCTGGTATATTCGGGGCAGCGCCATAAAGTGCAGACCCTGACTCAGGAGTTATTCCCTGAAGCCCCAGGCAGAAATGCCTGGTCCCGTTACACCATGCTGAGCCGCTTCCCACAGTATGGTGAGTAGCTTCTTGTGCCCACAGGAACTCAGGGGTGGTCAGTTTTCTCTGCTCTGCTCTCAGAACACTTTCTCTCTCCATACACCCACTCATCTGCCTAACTGTATGTAAAGACTAAGAATGCATTCTCTGTGCTTGTTTTGCAAGACAAACCTTTATAGAGATGAAATCAACAGGATAATTACCTTGGTAAATACCTAACTCATGAGTATACTCTGATCTCCGGGTAGGGTTAGGGCAAACTACCGGCCAGATCCCACAGGAGGAGAGGAGTCCTCACAACATGGAAGAAAGCATGGTAAATATTATGCAGCATGAATATAGAGGACAAATAAAATGTGTCCAGAACAAAAGATCAAATCTGGCTCCTGAAGGTAACCAAAAGTTGACTTCTAAAACAAGCTAGAAAGGAAAGATTTCATCATATAATTTTTCAATCTACTAATATAGATTGAGACATTTTAAAGAAGATCTGGCAGTTTTATGAACAATAAGAACAAAGAAAAATTATATAAATATGTTTAGGAATTAATTTATATTAACATTTAATAAGAAAAAACAAAGGATTTTCTCTAAGGAAACAATATAACATATTTACAAAGAAGTCTTAATAAGTGAGGAAAATTTGTAAGACTACAGTTTTCTTTCTTAGGGTTGGTAATTAAATTCTCTGTTCTCTGTCTTGGTTTCTTACATAAATCCATAATTGTCATTTTCATTATTCTTTCACGATAATCTTGATATCACTTATAACTAAAAATATCAGCTTTGTAAAATTGAAAGTCAGAAAAGGATGAGTAGACAATTAGTGGATAAGCAATGGGTGTGTCCTGGTATTTTAAAAAACTATTCTTGATTTTCCTTATTTCATTTAGCTCTAACAGAGAAAGGTTTTGATTATCATGGCTTGGCAATTTACAGTATTTCTCTATGACTTATTCAATATCCCAAATCGTTTTATGGTAATGAAAATAGGATAGGAAGCAACAGCTCACAGCCGGTAGTTATGAATATGGAAACAATACCTGGAAGTGGTGCTGAGGGGTCTTGCTCAGCACCCCCTGTTTTATTGGTTAATACAGTCCCATTTCTCATCCGTTGCAACGTCTGACATTCACTAAATGTGTTCCCGAGATCTACTCCCACTGCCAGCTGCGCGGTGCCATCTGCGCTCTGCTGACGTGACGGGACTGGAACACCGGACAGAAGGCGGACACAGCCGCGCAGAGTCGCCGCGAGAGCATGGACGCAGCCGGCTGGGGCAGAGGCCAAAGCGGACGCGACGGAGGCGAGCTCCGACTTCTTTTTCGCTCAGGACTTTGTCCCGAGGCGGGTTTGTGGCTACAAGAAGCAGGAGGAGTATTAACACACTGGGGACGAAACCTCAGGAAAACCCAGTTTCGATTATCAGACAAAGAAGGAAAAGCCCCTGTGGCCCGCAGAGTGTGTCCAGGAAGTCCGAGAACGTTTCCTCCCAGCCGTGTAGCCACGGCATTCTCGGCTCATCCTGCGCATTTGTACGTGAGCACATTCAGCATGGCGTGGCTTTGAGACTGAACCCCGCACGTGGAGAGCAAGCCCGAGCCCAGACCTCAGTGCACACGACCCACGCTGTGCCCCGCACGTCTCCCACTGCCGGGGTCTCCCCGGTGTCTTCAGCTTCATCACCGCAGTTCGCCGTGCGCTCTCCCTGGCACCCCAGGCCTTGCTGTAAGATCTGCCAGGAGCCTCCTGGAGCCCCGAGCTCTGCGCTCCGTATGCTGGTGAGACCCGCACGGCGTGGATGCCAACAAGGTCTGCTCCCAGCACGGCCAGGACCAGGCTCTAGAACCACAGCCCAGGGCTGCGCTGCTCCTCTGCCTGTGGCCCTGCCTTCGAGCCAGGTGACTAAGAGCCAAAACCTCTGTGAGCCAAAGTAAAACTTTCCTCCTGACAGCTGTGAGCGCTGCACACCATGTCTCAGCTAAGAGCCCGGAACTAAGACGGTTCCATCACGATGCTTCTGCTTTGGAGCCAGCAGAACACATACCCAATGTCTCAAAACCCCGACTTAAATGAACCCTTTCTTCCTCTCACTTGTGAGTGTTGGGTATTAACTCATCGACGGAAAAGCTGTCTGCTAGATTTGGGGAAATTGATTATTCTTACAGTAACTGTATGCCAAAACTCTCATACAGTGCTGGAGGGAATTTAAAATGATATCTCCCAACTTGAAAACATTTTGGACTTTTTTAAAGTTAAGCACACACAGTAATCCCAGCACTCGGGAGGCAGAGGCAGGAGGATTGCTGAGTTTGAGGCTTGCCTGGGCTACATAGTGAGCTCAGGGCCAGCCTGAACTACAAAGCCAGACCCTGTCTCCAAAAAAGAAAATCAAAGTAAAGTTAAGCACACACATACCAAGCCAAGCAGCCCTTAGATTCCTAGGCACTGTACTTGGTTTTAGTTCTGTGTAGTGTATCAGTCAGTGCTCACTAGAGAAACAGATCTAATGTGAGGTCCACAAATATGTAAGGCTTTACAAGACCGGCTTGCGGTGGCGGCCGGCAGAGGCCGGTGTGGAGGAGCGCCGAGGGCTGTCTGCGCGCTGAGGATCATTCCGTTCAAGTTCACAGAGGGAAGATCAAAAGCAACCGTGTCTGACAGCGCAGCGAGGGGCACTCAGTAGGGGACAAGAGCGGTCCCCCCTCTGGACACAGACAAGCCATGAGTACGTGTTTAAGAAACGTCCCAGCTTCAGTCTGTAAGGCATGCCTCCCGATTCTTCCTTTCAAAACTGGCCCTAGACACTGCCCCTGTTACACAGCGCCACATATAAGGACGGGGAACCGTACGGAGATTGGTGCCACAGTGGGAACTGGAAAGAAAACAGCCACAGAGCACACAACTAACTGGGGTGGACTTTTCAGCCCCTCAGGGAAGAGTTGGAGGAGAAAGTCAGCGGCTGGGTCTTGGATCGGGCAATGTCTGTGCAGGAGCCCCTCTCCGTGTGACCGAGCCGGGGTGTCACAAGGCACGGCGAAGGTGTGTGCTGTCTCCTCCACGCCAGGGTGCTCCCGAGTACGAACGAAGACTTTCAGAGACAGCACCGTGATTCGCTCTGACAAACGTCGCTGAGAACAAAACCCTCTATGGAAGGTTCGAGGTTGCTTTGCTTGTTTCTCTCTGAATGGAAAAATAGCAGTAATTGAAATCAGATTCGGCCATGACATCATCATTCGGCATGTTATGTCATAGGGTTACATATTTTTAGAGACAACAAAAACTATCGGATCTTCAAGAAAAATAAATATCCTTTCATTCCATTCTTACAGTGATCAGATGAACCAGTAAAATACTGGCTCTGTTGAAATATGAACAGAAAATTAAAAGACACTAACATCTCTCTGCAGTGTCTGGGTCTTTCCATGGTCACACTGTATAGGAAATGAGGGTGGGAAGGAAACACATTAAGCCCCCCTCTTGTCTGACGGGACTTGTCTGTGCGCAGAGGCCTGGCAGCTGCGGGGTGTCACTCTCCTGTGAAGCATTCTTCAGAGCCACGCGGGGACCAAAAGGATAAATACATTTATTAAGCTGACACAGTAACACTGGCATATAATTCCCCGCTCAGTATAGAAACTCTCTGACAGTACTGAATAATATTTCCTTTTATTACTTACCATCTTTAAAAGCATACTTTTGATGCCATTCGTATCAAAGAGAAAAGCCATGCGCATGGAAACTATTTCCCGACATCTTGGATAAATACATAATACTTATCTCTTTCCCATGTAGGTACAGGTAATTTTTATAGGAAGAAAGGGGGTTGGGGAAGAAATCGGATAGGAAAGTGACCTACGTGGTTTTATTTTAAAGCAACAAAGATACTTTTTAATATCTTCCAGATCATTACGTGTCCCTGAAGGTCCTGAGGGGATATAAAGATTACTGGAGCTGTCTGCACCCAGCAGCACAGCTCGGGCTCCGCGGATTGGAAACCGTGAAGTTTTAAATGCTGCAACTTAATCTTCAGCAACCTAGACATCATCATTCTTCAAAGGGGAGTTCTAAACTTCAAAACAATTTTCTGTCATATGAAACCCATACAGGTAGAAAAAGACAGATTCACTTATTTCAAAAATCACAGCGCCATTTTTGAGCAGGTCAACAGCAAAGCAGTACAGAAGGACACGCTGACCAAGCTAGCCACAGTGATTTACATGTTTTATGGACAGTACTTTATAATTTTTACAAATAGACACACATAGTGCACAAATGTAATGAGCACAATTTTATCATAGTCTGTGTGTAGGCATAGTCAAGAAGATACACCGGAAAGTTTTCTGTGATTTTTGTTGACACTTTGGTAATTATTGTAAGTTATTAAAAATGAATTATCATGACAAAGAGTAAATGCCTCCAAACCAAACCCCAATGGGAATGTGTAGCTCAGCCCAATGCACCGTCCTGGGTCTGACCTTTTGAACAATGACCAGGACACAATGCCATCTGGCAGATAAGGCTGTGCAACTCTTCCAGTCCAACACGTCTGACCCTCTCACTGCATGTTATTTAAGTGTTATGTAATCTTCACTCTCCAAACTCATGGAAATGGGAGAAAGTGTGCAGCCGGGGTTGTGCAGAATTCAGAGAGGAGGAAACGGCCCAGCCTAGAGGTGGGAGATTAGTGTGACCACCACCGGCCTCGGGTCACACTGCCCACTGCAGCCAGTGGCAGAGCAAGACCGGAGGAGGCAAAAGGGAAAATTGAAATGTCCAGATTGAACGTAAAGCAGAATAAAATAGTTTATAATGAGTTTTCTATGGCTATCATTTCATTTTTATTTGGAACTGGAGAAGGTGCTGTATAAATTCTGCAAAAGTTGCAAAAAGTTGAATGATTTATAGATGAATGAATTAAAAATGTTTTCCTAGACTTCAACTTAGAGAACGTAGAAGGAAGCCGAGTTCTAGTGGATCCCAAGCAGAGAGACCTTTTCAAGGAAGGAGAAGCCTCCACTGTTAAAGGTGTTTACCCCACAGGGGGTGAGTCCCAGGGATCGGACGGTGAGACAGAGCAATTCACTGTAACACGCCTTCCAAGCTGAGCGTTACACGTCTTCTTCCTTCCGTTCCTGTCATTCCGGGAAAAGAGCCTCCCTCGCTACGCGGATGTCGGTCTCATTAGCAGTGGTACAAGTGAGAGGTTTTGATGACACATTATCCTAACGAGAGCTCACTTGCGCTAAGGTCTTTCCCCGTCAGGAGTTCAAGAGCCTCATTCAGCATGCTCTTCACATACCAACCTGCGGACTCCGTGAGGATCTGCTTCCGGACTCTGGCCACATAAGGACACTAATAATAAATACAGTGAAACACAAAACACGGTTAGATAGTTTTGACCGAATCTAACCATTTGATTTATAGTGTTTAACTCTGATTACTAATTCTGTTGTACTTTTAAGGATTGTTACACTAGCTATGCATGGACTTATATACTTAATTACTTTTCTTAGAAGGAGAAACAGTAGCATTTTTTTTCAAAGAGAATTTGCTTTCTAAAGTGTTGACAAAGGTAAAAGGGTGTGTAATTTGTATCCCGTGAAACAGAGCAATGAAAGGAATGCACATGAATTTAACAATAATCTTAAAAATTAGGTATTACCACATTCGCTCCTCTGCCAGTATCCCATCTCTTCCTATTATTGAAAGGAAATGATTGAGTTTCTAACCTGTTTCTCTTAAACACTTATCAGAACAATGTATGTTGCATTGCATTCACATGTAAAAGAGAAATTTTCTAAATTAAAACAGCAGTATATAGAAAGCTGTTGATTATTTCAAATGCCAGGTAATGTAAAGCAATTATTTTTTAAAAATAAATATAAGGTCCCTTGCAATAGATTTTAAAATTTAGCTATGGCCAG
>PVIC010037308.1:0-11378 GCA_004025085.1 Thryonomys swinderianus | reverse complement strand
CCAGACAATAACTGCTTGCAAATTGATTTGATTAAAATATATTATTAGATAAGTAGAATGACTAGATTTTTTTAAATTGCATTCTTTATTGGTACAATTTGCATACATCTCACAATCACACATAATATTGGGGAATTTGTACCAATATATGAAACAGTCAATTCTCATTTTTACCCATATCCCCACCTATCCACACCTCCCCACCCCCTATATGCATGCTCTTTTATTTTCTTTCAGAATCATATTTATTCCTTCCCCTCATTACATCCCCACACCAAATTTCCTTTGGAAATTTCCCATTCTAAAAAGATTGTCATACTACTAGAGCTCATTTGCATCTACTGGTGCTCATATCAACGAGAAGATCCGGTATTTGCCTATCTGTGCTCTATTGATTTCACTCCTTAGTGTGTCCTCCAGGTAGATCCATTTGCAAATAAATGAATCAATCTTGTCATCCTTTATGGCAGAATAGTACTCCATTTATAAAAAACCCACATCTTCTTTATCCAGTCTCCAGTTGATGGGCATTTAGGTTGTTTCTAAGATAGAGCTATCACGAACTGAGCTGCTATGAACAAGGGTGTACGTCTGTCTTTCCACTGTGATTTTTAAAGTTCTTTTTGGGAATATTCCTAGCAGGGGGATGGCAGGGTCAAATGGGACCCCTAGTCCTAGTTTTCTGAGAAATCTCCACACATATCTCCACAATGGTGGCACAAGTCTACAATCCTACCAACAGTAGAGAAGAGTTCCTTTCTCCCCACAGCCTCGCCAGCATTTATTGTTGTTTGATTTTGTAATAGCGGCCATTCTTTGTGGAGTGAGATGAAATCTCAGTGTTGTTTTCATTTGCATCTCTCGAATGACCAGTGATGTTGAACATTTCTTCTTATGCTTCTTGGCTGCTTTTAACTTCTGCCTCTGAGAAGTGTCTGTTCATTTCAGATGCGCATTTTTGAATTGGGTCTTTAAACTTGGGGAGGCTGATCTGTTTAAGTTCTTAATATATTGTAGATAATAGCCCTTTGTCTGATAAACAGCTAGTAAATATTTTTTTCCCCATGTTGTTGGTGGTCTTTTGGCAGTGTCAGTGACTTCTTTTGCTGTGCAAAAGCTTTTCAGTAGGATCAGATCCCATTTGTTGATTCTTTCTGCTAGTCCTTGTGCTATAGAGGCTTTATTCATAAAGTCTCTGCCTAAGCCAGTGTCTCCAAGAGTTTTACCTAATCTGTTTTCCAGCAGGCTTATTGTTTCTGTTTTAATGTTTAAGTCTTATATCCACTGTAAGTTTAGTTCTGTGCATGGTGAAAGAGATAGGTCTAGCTTTAGCTTTTGGCAAGTTGAAGCCCAATTTTTCCAGCACCATTTGTTAAAGAGGCTGTCTTTCCTCCATTGAGGATGTTTGGCTCCTTTGTCAAAGATAAGGTGGCTTAGAGTACCCGGGGTTGTTTCTGGATCTTCTAATCTATTCCACTGGTCCTTGGGTCTGTTACTTTGCCAGTACCATGCAGTTTTTATCACAGTGGCTTTAGAGTAGAGTTTTAAATTGGGGATTGTAATACCCCCTGCCATGTCGTGGCTGCTTAGAATTGCTTTTGTTATTCTAGGTTTCTTGTGGTTCCAGATGAATTTTTGTATTATTTTCTCTAGCTCTGTGAAGTATACCATTGGGATTTCAATTGGAATTGCATTGAATCTGTATAGTAGCTGTGGAAGTACAGCCATTTTGATGATGTTGGTTTTCCCTACCCAGGAACAAGGGATATCTTTCCCCTTTCTGATTTCCTTTTCTATCTTGTTTTTCAGAGTCCTATAGTTTTCAGAGTAGAGGTCTTTCACTTCCTTTGTTAGGCTGATTCCTAGGTATTTCATTTTTCTGGGTGCTACTGTGAAAGGGATTGTCTTCCCAATTTCTTTTCAGTGAGTCTGTTGTTTGTGTAGACAAAGACTGTTGATTTTTGAGCATTAACCCTGTGTCCAGCAACACTACCAAATCTGTTAATTAAGTCTAGTAGTCTTTTGACTGAATTTTTAGGATCCTCTAAGTAGAGTATCATATCATCAGCAAATAATGACAGTTTAACTTCTTTCTTATAGAATGACTAGATTTTTAAGAAGAAAAAGAAGAATCTGGAAGGGAAGGAAAGGATGGTGAACATTTTTGAGCACCGAGGTACTGTCTAAAATATTTCCACATATCCCTTCATTGATTTATACAACTTCCATTTGTGAAAATGTTATTGTTCCTCCCCTCACACGGGTAACATTGTCCTGGGCAACATATCTGCAGAACTGTGGAAAGTGTGGAAAGATCCCAATATAACCCCTCAGCCTCATTTACCAAATGTGTGATCTCTATCTGCTATTTAATGAAAATCATCCTTGATATTTTTATAGAATTGATTGATGAAATAATTTTCTGTGTGCAAATATACACACCTATTGTACTTATTCTATCCATGAGTGTATTTACATTTGTATTTTAATATATTTGATTTTATAGATTAAAATATACAGGTAATACACCAATAGATAGTGTTGCTTTGAATATTTAAAGTATTATAATTGTCTCTTAAAATTAGAATTATTTCTCTTATCTTCATTTGTCAATATCTTGTGGTAAAAATGAAAATTAATATTTCATCACAATCATAAAAATCTTCAAGACTGATACATTTTAAGGGAGAATATACATACACTTGAACATTACCACATTGAAATGTATTTGAATAATTGTAAATAAATACAGTGATAAAGACTAGTTGTCAAATATCCAAAATACACCAACCAAAAGGACATTGGTAGTTTTAGATGTATTATTGTCATAATTTTTTAATAGACTGAAGACTTTAATTTGCAAGAAGAATAAAAGTAAAATAATTACTGGTAACTACATTAGGTTAAATATAGAAATAGTTAAAACCTCTATGTGCACGATGTCTTAGAAAAAATTAAATACTAGATGAGGGTATACATTTTGGAACAAAAGTGTCCTTTTAGCTTCAGAACAGGTCATTGCACTTTACATTTTTTATGCTTCCTAACATTCCCTATATGTGGCTTTAACTTTATTATCTTAATTAAGAACATTTCACTTTTAGAGCCCAGCACACTCTGTTAACAAAATGATGAGATATATTTGATCTGTTATTCTTACATTTATTCTACTTAAAATGCACCTCCTTGTTTTAAAAGAAGGTATTTTTATCATTTGTACATCCGCTACAAGACCTATATTCTTTTATGTGAAGACATATGTGTTTAATGAGTTATCACAACTGGATATGACTATTCATAGGCGACTTTGTTTTAAACAAATATGTTATAAATTTCAGAATAGTCACTAGCTATTGGACACATCAGGAAAAAGAAAATGTATAAGACTCATTAAGATTCACCTTAAAATTTTAATGCTAAGATAGCTTTTTATATACCTATTGAAATGAAATAATGGGGTCTGATAATTATTAACAGGTCATAAAAATAAATTCTTCAAATATGGAAAATAATTTAGTTCAAAATTAGTATTAAATAAATCAGTAAATCACCGCAGGGCACTTGGGCTTTTGGCTTGTTCCCAGATGACCTGCACAGCCCCGGGGTCCTGCCAGCTAGGTTGTGTCCTAAGCATCTCTCCTCATCTGTGCATGTCAGCCCCAGGAGACGGAGAGCCCAGGGCAGTGTCTTTTGGGTAAAATGGGTGGAGATTTCAGAGGACGATTGGGTTCTCTCCTCCTGCCTTTATCCAACCTTTTCTCTAACTCTTCCTTTCAGATATGGACACCAAGTTCACCATTTTTAGTTGTGCCATCCTATGTGCGTACCTCAGGAGGACTGAGTTAAAGCAATTCTCCTTAGTCTTCCTGCCAACTCCCTTGCTGATAGCACAAGCAGGGGAGCTATTGAAACATGTATTCAAATAAGCATTTGCAATCAAGCATAAGTCTCACCGTGACAAGATGCATTTTAATCTCATTTCAAACTACCTAGGCTATCAACATGACAACTTTTCCTCTTGCCACAAAGAATGTTTTTATGTTGGGGTTAGGTGCAGTAAAGCACGTCTACCTAAAAACATAGAGATAAGCAATCCTTTGTTATAATTCCATCTCAGACCCACTCCTGTTTTTAATTTTTTCTAAGTCAGTACAATGAAACAACAGGAAGAGGAAAACCTATACACTCCACTGCTATTAAGATTTTACTCTTAGTATTAACTAACTGGGCTTTGGCATAGACTATACAAACTAAACATTGTATTTATTACATCTTTCAGAAAGGCTGACACAGTGAAGAAAATTAAAAGGGGCATGGAAGTGACAAGAAGAATCAAAAATTTCAAGTCTTGAATTCGCTTCTCTAGTGACTTGGAGCTGACCATGGACTCCACTGTAAAGGTGTTTTCTATGTGGAAAGATAATTGAACACCATTAGTTGCAAATACTGTTCACAATACGTTTCTAGAGAGTTCACAATATATTTACAATGAGTCAAATATTTTATTAAGGAAATCCATTATGTCAGGTAAGGTGACATCCATCAAAATATGATTGGATTAAAACCACCTCAAGCAGCTAATACTAATAATTTATTAATATGATTATAATCACTTACTGGAAATAAACCAATGCCTATATACATAAAGGTACAGATATGAACAGATGTGTATGTCCAACTTTTCTATTATACCCTTTAGTATTATGCAGCAAATAATCACCTACTAAATTAGAAGAATAAATAAACCCCTATTGTTTGCATCATAATATACTATTTCAAAACCCCACTTACCAATGCCGATAGAGAGTAAAAAGTACTTGAATGATAAAATCTAAACGACAGAGGGACATAGATTCTTAGGCCAGATTTGCATTTTACATCAATAGCCTCTGATGTGCCCTTGCATTAGAACATTGAACAGCTTGCCCCATTTTGCATGGCTTTGTTTATTATTACGTTCTCATGAATGAAACCTCCATTTCAGATGCCTGCTTCTTTGATCTACTTTTACCCTGGTATGCAATTAAAGGGAAAAGGGTTGAATTTCCCAGCAGTGTTTATGGCGAGGTGCCCTGTTCCTTTTGTATATATTTTTCCTTGACCTAACTACATTAGGTAAGCGATACAAATCATTAGGACAAATGCCTAA
Organism: Thryonomys swinderianus; assembly: GCA_004025085.1. NCBI lineage: Eukaryota > Metazoa > Chordata > Mammalia > Rodentia > Thryonomyidae > Thryonomys > Thryonomys swinderianus. The sequence goes on along the minus strand of PVIC010037308.1, from coordinate 6,229 downwards.
TACTGCTGTTTTTTAAAGTCTTTATTGATACATTTTATATACACATCATGATCACACTCAGTATTAGGAATTTGTACCGGTATATGACACAATTGAATTCTCTCTTTTTCTCATTCCCTTACCCACCCTTCAACCCTTCACCCCCTTAATACATAAACTTTGTTTCCCTTTTTTTATTACCATCACATTTTTCTTTACCCCTCATTACTCACCCCTCCACAACACTTATCTTTGAATATCTTCTATTTCACAATATCCGTCATACATTCTAGAACTCATTAACATCTTCAGTTTCTCATACAAGAGAAGACATGATATTTACACATCTGTGACCTATTTATTTCACTTATAAGTATGTCCTAAAAGTATGTCCATTTGAGTATAAATAACTCAAACTTCTCATTCTTTAAGGTTTTCTGTTTTTTTTAAAAATCAACTCCTAGAGGATTGGAGAACTGATCCAAATTTCTTTTCTTGTGATCATTTTTTTCCCCCTAAAAAATTCAACTGGATTTCAGTTATCTTATCTTATTCCTAGTTGTATGGGCTTAACATGCTGTTCAAGTGCTTTTAATCTCACCAATCTCAGTATGAAAATCCTCTGAGGCAGGAGCGTGTTTATTTTGACACAAAGGAGTAGTCTCTGAGGCCCGATTGACCCATCCAAATTTCATTCTGCCTCAGGACAATGCTTCTAACGTCCAGCTTCGTAACTCATGGTCTCATGCGGCTGTCTGGCTCAAAATCACTTCCTACAAAAGTCCCCATTGCTTTCCAAAGGGACCACACACTGTAACTTCCCCGAACTCTATGCCAAATAAAATGAGTGTAGTTAGGGGAGTTTATTCTCTCGCTGAAATCCCACACTTCCTCCTGGATGAAAGGTTACGTGCCACCATTTCTAAAATATAGTCTAAAACATATAGACAAGTAGGCTAAAATGAATATTTACATTAATCTACAAATATTTACATTTTAAAATATATTTAAAACAATATATTACCAACTTAATTACAAATATTTTATGGACAGAAATTCTTATAGATCTGAAATAGTATCTGTAAACTATTTTATCTGCAAACAACAGCAAAGCAGGTTTTCAGTTTTTTTCTATGCCGCCCCCAGTATACTGATTTCTACCCAATGAATGTGAGCATTTCTGTCCCATGTGTTATCATGGAAATGCAGTATGCATTTTGCTTTATCCACGGTGCCTGCCTCACTCGCTGACGGCATCTCCAGGCCCAGATAGTGGACATGTGCTCGCTGAACCAAGAAATAACTCATTTCAGAGCCACGTTTATTTTATCATGTGTCTCTAGAAGACAGAAAATGCCCCAGCTTTGTACAACATGGGTGGTCTGCAGAGGTAAAGCAAGCCAGTAAAACATTACAAAAAGGAGACATTTCAGAAAAAGGCAAGGAAAACTAGTCCAGACCGGTAAGTTATAAGCAGGACTGACTTCTTGCGAATAGTCATGTACAATTCCATGGGGGAATTCTCCCATGGGCCTTAGGGTAAAAACTATACAAACAAACTGCATTCAAATTTTATATTAATCAAATAACATATAATGTACTTATTTTTATTGTACTTATTTACCCTTTTGATAAAATAAGATAAAAATATGTGGCAATTGAGTGTCTCAAAATAAGCAGCTAACAAGCTGGTCAGAGTTTTCTGTTGATTGTAGAAAGGCTACTAAGCATGAAAATGCAGAGATTATAGTTCACTTTCCTCCCTCTTGTGTTTAGTCCTTCCTTCTATTCATTATCTGTCCAATGATTTCCATTCTTAAATCTATTCATTAAGGTGTCTTTTGCATATGTTAAGTGAATATATAAGCGCATAATCATTTCTTCAACCTCTTTAACTTATCCTGCGCCATCACTAAATATAACCTCATTTAAATATTCTTATTTTCTGAGGATGTGCTGAGCCAATGACAACTAAGAACCTTTGTATATTCTTTATTTCTTCTTGTTTTCTTTTTCCTTTCCTTTCCTTTCTTCCTTCTTTCCTTTCTTTCCTTCTTTCCTTCTTTCTTTCTTTCTTTCTTTCTTTCTTTCTTTCTTTCTTTCTTTCTTTCTTTCTTTCTTTCTTTCTTTCTTTCTTTCTTTCTTTCTTTCTTTCTTTCTTTCTTTCTTTTGACAAGCTCTTGCTATTTCCTTTAGGGTGGTCTTGAACTCATCAAGTAGCCCAAACTGGCCTCAAACTTGCAGGTATCTTTCTGTCAGCCTCTCGAGTACTTAGATAACAGGCATGTGCCACAAAATGCTTCTTTGCAACTATTTTTGCTTGTTATTGTTTAACATGTATATTTTATCTGGAAAATCATTATGTTTTTCACAAACAATGTAAGTGAGCTACTTTACAGTAAATCTTTTCCCTCCAACTCCAGGTTGGAAATAGATTTTGACACATTAAGTATCTCTGATGTAGGTCCCACTGTTACCAATGCTGGTCAAGCCTACAGCATGGAAGAAGTAAGGATTTATGTTGTTCATTATAATAATCATGGTTAAAAAGAAATAATAAGCTAGAAGTGATACAGACAAAAATATGGGGTCTTAATAGGAATTTTTAAAACTAACTGGAAAATTTTCTGTCTGAAAGAAAAGAAGAAACCAAGGACCTCTTCAGAAAGTGAGACCCTCCTGCTACTTCCTGTGAGGTATCTGTAGTGATTCCACCATTTTCTTTTGCCCAAGGGACACATTGAATCTTATATGAGGGGAGGGTTTCAGCACAAATGTATTGCACAGTACTCATATTTACAGTCTGACCATGTAGTCTGGTACTTGACATTAGCTTCTGAATTTCCTCCTACGTCTTATTTTCTTTCTAAGAGGGAAGAGAATTTTCAATGTGCACATTCAGATCCTTAGGGGAGAGAGTGAAGTGTGGAATAATTTACTCCTTTGTCTGGTATGGCACTAAAGTTCCATAAGAGCTTATGATGCCCTGATGGCATATATGTAAAAGAAAACTGTGTGTACCCAAGCCCAAAGTACAAGGAGAGGAACACTCTACTGATCTCCTTCTCTCCTTTCAGGCATTTCTTCAACTTGATAGACAATAGTTTTTTTTTTTTTCCTGATTAATTTTCCTAGTAAGCTCTCAATAAGAAAGAAACTCCACAAACCCTTCTCTTTTGAGGCTATTCTGGTAAAACAATGTATCACATATACCCACATGCACAACTTAAACAATTACTCTCAATATGCTCTATAATTTAGATTAATTGAATCAATTTGAGTTACACTGGGATAATGGGAGTAGAAAACTTATTTTCATCTTCATTTTAAACCTCTTTTGAAGAATTAACATTTAAAACAAAATTAATGACCAACCAATTGACAGGAAAGCTCAAGCTGTGCTTACTAGGTAAAGAGATGAACACTGTTTTTGGAAACAGCACTGCAATTATGGACACTGCCCTAAGCACCAAAGACTGCAAACCTATGGATCGTCTGAGCAGAGGCCTCTGCGGGACTCGATGGAGAAGTTCGAAAATCAGGCACTCTCAAAAATGGCTATAAAGTAGAAGAATGATTGATTCTAAAGAAGCCTGGGTCTAAACAGAACACCTACTTCAGCTCAGCCAGCTAGGAGAGCTTGAAAGATCCCTGGGGTCAGACCTAATATAAAAAATGGGCCTGTTGGCCCACAAGATAACTCTTGGTTTCTGGATATCATGTGCTTACTAGACCTTACTTACTCTTTGGAATCTCTTTGTGATTTTATGTCGATATCTCTAATGACTAATGATGTTGTACATCTTTTCACTTGTTTAGGCAGCGTTAGTTGTCTTTGCTAAGGCAAGGTCTATTTAGGTCCTTTGCCATATTTCTATTGAGTGTATTTTTATTATCATGCTGATATTTTTATATTCCAGATGCAAGAACATTTTTGGAAATATAATTTTGACAATGTAGTATATCAGTTAAAACACATATGCACACAGTGTAGTGATCGTGTTTAAGGTACTTTCAGCATAGGAACCTGCAGGTCATAAATAGAAAAGAAAAATGTGTAATTAATTAGAATCTTCAGAAAAATCAATAAAATCATTTTCCTAGGGAATTTTTAATATTTAATTCTGTTTACTCACTTTGTGTATTGATGGATGATAGACCTATAATCAATCACACTGATATGTATGTTTATTAGCTTTTGGGAGCCAACTGAATTAACATCCTGGTCTGGGTCACTTATTTATCTCCAACATATTTAATCAATACATGTATAGATACATTAAATCCATTGGGAAATTACTAATACAAAAGAAAGATAATAAAATGACCTCTCCTGTAACCATTTCAATGGTTAATAATGATTTATTCCTGATTACTTGATATTAAAAATGAGTGAGGGTGCTTTATGTATAGTCCACTCTTTGGACTGCTGCCAGCCCAGGGCATAGCATCCCCCTGCGAGTGGCAGGAGTGGAACCCTGGAGTTTACTCCAGGCTGCTGGGAGTTTTGCTCTGCCCATTCCTGGCACTAAATCCACACACTGCGGAGACCAGGGTCCTTCCGTGCTATGTGCCAAGTACCATTCCAGTGCAGGTACTCAGAGAAGTTTGTGTATTCATTGTCTTGCTTTTTATTATAATTATTAATGCATATAATTAGACAAATCAACATAAGATTTACACAGATGCATGTATCATTTGTTAATCACCTTCCTTCTTCTTTTTTCTACTCTTTCCCCACTTCTTGGTTTCCCTCCCAATTTTTAACAATCTCTCTTCCACTGTCATATCATCTGTATTTTTGGTTCTCATTTCTACATAAGAGAGAAAACATGCTACATTTTTCTGTCTCTGGCTTATTTCATTTTATATGATGCTCTCCAGTCTCATCAAATTTTCTATATGTGGGGAAATTTTGTTCTTCTCTATGGCTGAAAATAAACTATCGAGTGTATAGATGAGCATTTAGGCTAATTCCATATTTTGATTATTGCAAATAGGGGCACAGGTGACACAGTATGTAGGAATTGCTTTTGTATGCTTATTTCATCCCTTCAACTATATTATCAGGAGTGGTCTATCTGGGTCACACGGTATTTCTATTTTTAGTTTGTTAAAAAAGTTCCACAAAATTTTACATAGTGGTTGCTCCAATTCACATTTGCACAATTTTGTATCCTTTGAAAACCCAACCGCTCCTCTGCCAACCACATCAGATTAGACATCACATATTTTAAATCTAAATACTTCAGTGATCACTTTAAACATTAAAAAAATATTTTTCTAAGATTACCCACATTGCCATCATTTTACAGAAACAATTGCTTTACATCATAAATTATCGAGGCAGTGTTAGAGTTTCTCCATGTAATGAAAACATGTTCTACTTTCACTTTTACAAAAAAAAAAACCCTATACATTGCAACTAAATACCCATTTAAAAATTCTCAATGCTGTCCCCACTTTCTGTACTTTATACCAACTCGCAGCCCAGATCTTGCTGTCTATTCTTTTTATAGAAACACTCTTTTCCTGTCCAACCCACATCTCCCATATACGATACCTACACAGCTGCTGTAAGAAATAGCTGAAACCTTGGAGTGTGAAAGTACACGGACTCCCCGTCTTACAGTTCCCTGGCACAGAGTCCAGAAGAGGTCCCGGCGGCTATGACCGTGGTAAGGTATTTTCTTGGCAGTATTTCCTTTGGAAATTCAGGGAAACTTCATTTTATTTTGCCTCCATGTTCTGGACACCACCATTATGTGGTATTGTACAGTCCTTTCCCACGTTCAGGGCCACCGATGGTCTACTGGGTCGGTCACTCTGACCCTAAGCTCTCCACCTTCAACGCTCATGTTTAGACCCTCGCTGCTCATGTGATCTATTCCAGGTCGGGTGGTTACCCAGATGGCTCCCTGTCCAACCTTCCTCATTCCTTGCTAGGGAGCTCAGCATGTCCACAGCTTCTGGGTGGTGAGGGAGGGCCATGTTCAGAAAGATAGCACTTTGCCCACCATGGTACCTCGGTCAAGTCATGGAGGTTTCCTTAAAGTTGGTTTTGTTAAGCCTACAGTAAACTCATTGCAAGTTCAGCTTATTTAGCCAGTAGAACCACATGTCCACTCCTTTCACACCCTGCAAGTCTTACCATCTGTGTCCAGTAACATGTCACTTCATGTACACTTCAGTACAGTCACTTACTAACCCTGGATATGTCTGGGATCTCTCACCATCACATCTGCCCCTA
>PVIC010037307.1:0-18153 GCA_004025085.1 Thryonomys swinderianus | reverse complement strand
GGGTGAGGTGAGTTGCCATTAGTAAGAAGTTGCACCTAGCCAGAGACTGCAACCTTTGTCCCTTTGGCTTTAGGCAGTGCCCGTTCCTTCCGCCCCTTTCTGCTCAAGATTAGCAAGAATGGGGGAAAAGGCCTGGGTGTCAGACAGGTTGAGATCCCCAGCCTTTAACTGGGAGTTGAGGGGGTGGTGCCTAAGGCACGTGTAGACTTGCTCTGTGCACATGTGTGTGCGTGAGTGCGTGCGTGTGCGTGTGTGTAGGTCAGCAGCAGAGACCATAAAGGAATGTTGAGTGTGTTGGGGGTAAGGGGACAGGGCCACAACCTCCAGGCAGCCTGGGCGTGACACCTTGTGCCCAGCCCATCTGACCACGTCAGCCCCCCGCGGAAATGCCACATTAGGACAAAGGGCTCCCCCAAGTAGGTAGTGCCCCACCCTGCCAACCAACTTAGAGCCTGGCAGCCTTACCCATGGGCCACCCCTTCCACACCCTGCTGGCAGTGTGCTTCTCTCCACCCTCAGCTTGAGGATGGAGGAAGGGCACACGGCCTCTCATCATCTCCACTCGGCAGGCCTAGCCCGGCCCACACTGTCCACTCCTCTGATCCTGGGATGCTGAGACCCCTCAGTCCCGAGGCTGACCGACTCTTCCCTTCTGGGCAGGTTTCTAAGTGGGAAGGGCTTGGTGATCTACCCGAAGATTGGAGACAAGCTGGACATCATTTGCCCCCGAGCAGAAGCAGGGAGGCCCTATGAATACTACAAGCTTTATCTGGTGCGGCCAGAGCAGGCAGCTGCCTGTAGCACTGTGCTCGACCCCAATGTGCTGGTCACCTGCAACAGGCCAGAGCAGGAAATCCGCTTTACCATCAAGTTCCAGGAGTTCAGCCCCAACTACATGGGCCTGGAGTTCAAAAAGCATCACGACTACTACATTACCTGTGAGTCCCCTCCCATCGTGTGGCGCCGTCCTCTTGGGCTTAGCTCTCTCCCCTCCTGTAGCAGTGGGAGCTCCTGGGTGGCGCAGGGGTACCACACTCAGGGCAGGCCCTGCTCCTTGATGACTGGCGCGCACCCTCAGCGTGGCCTTGGTGCTCCGGCCCTGGCATTCACCACATGCCCTACTCGCCTTGGTTCCAAGCATTGGGTGGGAGAAACCTCCAATTCGTATTGCGTTATGTCCCTTGGTTTGCCTACCTAAGAGCTAATCTTGGATAATCTTGGGAATGGCAGAGTTGGCAGAGCCCTTGGGATCTGTTCTGCCTTTTCCTTCTTGGGACACTGAGGTTCCAGGCTTCGTGCCTTATTACACAGGGAGCTGGGGATAGGATTGGGCCTTTAGCCCAATTCTCTGGACACCCAGTCTACATTCCTGCCGGTGCATGCAGAAGCCTCTCTCGTGATGCCAGTTCCCATTGCTTGACCTCCGAGCATCATCTCCCTGTGAGAAGGTGCACCTCAGCATTGCCCCGAGCAGGGAGGGGCTGAAGCCTGGCGGGGGGGGGGCAGCTGTGCCTCTGGAGGGAAGTAGGAACCTTCAAGAGTGGTTGGGAGCGGCTTGCCACTCCTCACCCCAGTTCTGGCCCTGGTGTCTGAGGGCAGCCCGGGAGTTTCTGGGTAGCCCTGCAGACCTTTCACCTTCCCAACCTCTGACCGCTCTGGCCTCCTCCTGCAGCAACATCCAACGGGAGCCTGGAGGGGCTGGAGAACCGGGAGGGTGGCGTGTGCCGTACACGCACCATGAAGATCATCATGAAGGTTGGGCAAGGTGAGCACCCAGTTTGAGGGTCCCGTTGGGCCTGGGGGTGAGTACTGGGAGCAGGGGAGGGGCCCTAGGCCTAGAGTCGCTGGGGGCTGATGGGCAGGCCATTCTTGGCCACCTTGTCCTGATGCGGTTCCTCCGTCTTGCCGAAGATCCCAATGCAGTGACGCCTGAGCAGCTGACTACCAGCCAGCCCAGCAAGGAGGCGGGCAACACCATGAAGACGGCCACACAGGCCCCAGGCCGGGGCCCCCAGGGCGACTCTGACGGCAAGCGCGGTGAGCATGTGCAGGTGTTCGAAGCCAGTGCTTACTCGGTCGCTGAGGAATGTGGGCTTGGCCCAGCCTGAGGTCCGCCATGTGTCCCTGGCTGATGTAGGTGGCAGCAGGGACACTGACAGTGTGCTCTCCTCTGAGGCGGGATTGTTTATGGGTGTCAGTGCTGGCTGTGTCGTCTGTGCCTGGCTGATGGTTCTGGCCTTCCCCTTTCTCAGAGACTGTGAACCAGGAAGACAAGAGTGGCCCAGGTGCGAGTGGGGGCAGCAGCGGCGACCCCGACAGCTTCTTTAACTCCAAGGTGGCGTTGTTTGCAGCCGTCGGTGCTGGCTGTGTCATCTTCCTGCTCATCATCATCTTCCTCACGGTTCTACTACTAAAGCTGCGCAAACGGCATCGCAAGCATACACAGCAGCGGGCAGCTGCCCTCTCACTCAGTACCCTGGCCAGTCCCAAGGGGGGTAGTGGCACCACGGGCACTGAGCCCAGTGACATCATCATCCCCTTACGGACTACAGAGAACAACTACTGCCCCCACTATGAGAAGGTGAGTGGAGACTATGGGCACCCCGTCTACATCGTCCAGGAGATGCCACCCCAGAGCCCGGCGAACATCTACTACAAAGTCTGAGTGCCCGATGTGGCCTTGGGCCCTGAGGGACAGATAGCCTGGACTGGACCTCTCTTTTTCCCCCACACCCTGCCCCTGCCAGCTGTGCCCACCTTTGTATTTAGTTTTGTAGTTTCTTGGCTTTTATAATCCCCCTTTTTCCCTGCCCCCTGGGCTTCGGAGGGGGGTGCTTGTGCCCCCAAGCCCCATGCTCTTGTGCCTTCCCCCTCTGGCCAGGCCTCTGGGCTCTGTGGGGGCAGCCTTTCTTGGAGGGCAGGGTTGGATGCTGATAGACAGCAGGCAGGGAGATGGCCCCCTGTCCCTGCCCTTTCCCTCACTCCCTCTTCCCCTTCCCAGGACAGCTCGTCCACTATCATCACTGTTTTTAATGCTTTTGTGTTCATTTTTTTAGCTGTCAACTCAGTTTCATCTGTTTTTTGGAAGAAAAAATGGAAAAATATACAAGGCAGCCCCTCCTCAGGCTTTCTGAGCCTGGCGTGACCTAGTATAAGAGGGCCTGGGCAGGACGTGGCCAGCCAGGAAGCAGAGGATGGCATTGCTTTTATAGACTCCTTAGTATTTCAGGGGGTGGGGGAGGGCAGGCCACACCCACAGGGGAGTGTGCCACTAGGCAAAGCGTACCACGCTCCCTCCTTCTACAGAGTCCATCCTGGCAGTGGGGTAGTGGCTGCCACCCTTCCACCAACAGGAAAAATAAAACCCCTTCCTTGTGGGATTCTTGGGCATCTCCTGCCTCCCTCACTCTCACGGTAATTAATGTCTTAATTGGCTGTTGCCCGGGGAACAGGAGAGCTGCTGCAGGCAGATGACCTCATGGGGGTGGAGGGAGGTGAGGTGCCCAGGTGGCTATTTGCCCTGCGGAGCTGGGAGTCCCCACCGACGCCCTGTTCTCTCCCTACCTCCGGCATCCTTCGGCCCGGTGGGGAAACAGAGGCCCAAGGTGAAGACCTAAGCGGGTAAAAAGGCCAGGTGGCCTGCTCCTTCTTAGCACACATGGGTGCCCCGCACACCTCCCCACCCTCCAGTCATGGGCTGGGGCCTGGAAAGAGGAAGAGGCTGCCCAGGGTTGCCCGCTGTGCACTTTGACCCCGGCTCCTTGCCAGCGCGGCTGCTAGCAGACTGCCCCTGGAGTACACCTGGAGGCGCTCCCGGAGCAGCCGCGAGGGAGCTGGGCCTTACAACCATCCACCTCCACACTGCCTCCTGGCCAGCTGCCCACTCTGGTGCCAGGTGGGAGAGGGAGCCGAACAGCCAGCCCCTCCAGGTGGCAGTCGGAAGGGTTTTTTGTTTTGTTTTGTTTTGTTTTGTTTCTGTTGCCATTTGTGTAAATACTAGTCTTTTTGGAAAAAATAATGTAAAGATGTTTTGTATAAACTCTGAATTATTTTCTTGTTGCTTTTTTCTTAGAAAAAAAAAATGAGAACTAAAAAAAAAAATTAACCACATAGAGAAATGGGTGTAAAATGGTGTCATGATGTTGGGGAAGGGAGTGTAAGAATATGTGTTTGCATGCATGTGTGCGTGTGTGTGTGTGTGTGTGTTTGTGCATGCCTGCACGGGCACTGTGTCATGTGTGTCTAAACCACAGGTGACTGGGGCAGGTATGGGAAGAGGGTGGCTATCAGCACAGTAGGAACTTTCAGGTGCCCCCTTCCCCCGTTTCTCTGTCTTCTTGCTCTGCAGTCACGGAGCCTGGGACCATTCTTGTCACCTGTCCTGTCACCTACGCAGCACAGGTCCTGGGCATCTTCCCAGCTTGGCACCAGGCTCAGATAGAAAGAATGGGTGGGGGTGGGGGTGTTCCCACAGAGACTCGAGCACGTCCTCGATCTGGAACCTGCTTGCAGGCCTAGCCTTGCCTTGCTTCAGGATGCTGGAAGTGGGTAGAAATAACTTCCCAAGAGCTGCGTCCCAGCCTCGGCCTACAGGTACTGCGTGGCTTTAGGCCGTCTTCCTTGTCCTGTGTACAGAGCGGGCCACACCTGAGCTGACTGTCCGTGGGCGCCTCAGGCCAGGGTAGCCCTGAGCGCTCCATCCCCCCTCCACAGGCTCATGACTAACTTGGGTGGTGAGGGCCCTCAAGAGGGGTTGGCCTCGATCCGCAATAGAGCTACGGATGGACGGGCAGGGCTTCGGGCCTCCCGGCTCCAGTTTAGAGCAGCCTGTGGGGCCTGTGGGAGGTCTCCCTGTGGAAATGGCTAAGACAGATGTCAGGGGAGGAAGGAAGACAAGTGAGATCTCCGCCACTAAAACTGGGTGAGAAGGCCGTAGAGGAGAGGAGGAGGCAGGGAGGGGAGGATAAGTCAGGGATCCAGAGCAGGCGGCCCCAGCGAAGCAGCCTTGCAGCAGGCTGGGCTCGTGGGAAGTGGGGAGCACACGGAGAAGGGAAGGGAGAGGAGAGCTACGGGGCTTGCAGGCGGAGGGGAGGGAGGCCGGGCTAGAGGAGGGCTGGGCTGGGTGCTCCTGGAGCCAGCTGGGGCAGAGGCTGTTTATTTGGTTTCTCATTAACCAAAGGAAGTGCCTGGATCAGATGGGGCCTCTGCTGTTTGACTGCCTGCCCAGAGTGGGGGCTTCAGGCTGGGGTCTCTAACAACGGCTGCTTCAGGACAGATGAGCGTCTCTAGCTGAGTTGAGCTGGACCTAGACTGGGGGAGCCCCTCCTACACTTCTCCAACTGAGTGCCTGTTAGTGTCTCCCACCAAGTTCCGGCTACCTGCTGCCCTTGCCAGACAGGTGGGGGGTGGAATTCCTGGGGCCCTGGGAGCAAGCTGTGGAATGTAAAGTAAAATGGGAAGGGGAAGGCTGACAGGAGAACGGAGCAGTCCACAGACGGCCCAGGGACAGCCAGGAGCTTGTGCTCCGCACGGCTCTCTGGCTGGTGCAAAATCGAGCTCAGTGGCTACACTGCTGGTCACCCTCTGGTGCTATCCTTGTGGATAGTGTCCTTCCCTGAGCTAGTAACTGTCAGTTTTGTGAAACACTTTTACACATGCTATCTCATCGCATCATGTTAAATGATCTGAGATGGTGGCACGTAGGAATTATTTGCCTCCCGTTTGAGTTGAGGAAACTGAGACCCTACCCATAGCTTGTCCAAGTGCACAGGTGAGCAGACACCAAGATTCCAGCCCAGGCCTTTTGTTTCTTGACAGGAAGAGGCATAACTCCCCCTCCTTTTATTCCCCCACTTCTTGCACCTTGCTTCCTTGGAGATCTTAAGGAACAGGAGCCCTCCCCACCCCCACTTCCATTCCCTTCCCATCTGCCTGGGTCAGGGAGGAAGCAGGCGTAGCTAGCAAAGGCAGGTGGTGTGAGTTTCCAGGGTTATGGCCCAGGCCTGCCCCACCCTTCACTCTCCTTCCTGTCCCAGCTGGGCCCAGGCTCCTGGTGACTCAGGGATAGAGGATGCTTCCCAGGTGAGGGTGGGGCTGCCTGGCTTCCTCTGAAAGCTGAACCCAGTTTGCCAGTGAGGCCAAATTGAGCAGATGCTAGCCAAGCCTCAGTTTCCCTGGAGGAACAGGCTTTATAAGGCTGGAAAGCCAAGGCTTATGTAACCTCATACCAGTCTATTTTAAGCACTCGGGAGGCCTCCCTGAGACACGGGATGTGGATGGCCTGGCACCCTCAATGCAGGGCCATAAAGGTAGGTTGAAGAACCCAGATAACCCAACTCAGGCCATCCTAGGTTGAGCTGCTGAGCAAGCGGCCCTCTGGCCACCTGGTATCAATCACTGTTGGAAATCCGGCCCGCCCGCCTGCCTGCCTGCCTGCCTGGGCACGTCACAGTCCCTCTGACACCCCAGCTGAGTCAGCCCCAGCCTGCCTAGGGACCCTCCTAGCCCATCTGCTGCCAGCCTCCTGTACAGCTGGCCACTGAATCTGGAGGGCTGGGACCCCAGCTGGTGCTTGTTAGGTTGGTTCCCCCTTTGGGAGACTGCTGAGGGGGAGATCAGCCCCCACCCAGAACAGGGGTCACAGAGCCCAAAATGAAAGCAATTCAAGGGCATGGGGGAGACAGTGATTATAGGGTCTGTTTCCAGTGGCTAATTATCCAGCGGGCAAAGAGAAAGGAAAGAAGGGAAAGCTGGAGGCTGGCAAAAATGAGGAACTTATGAAGGGAGATGGGAAGGTAGAGACGCCTTTGCCACAGAGACCTTTGATCCGGAGAAGATGGCCCTGAGCTGAGAGGCTGCACACCTGAAGGCCTGTTCTTCCTCTGTCATGACTTCCTTTCTGACAGGGGCAGGCAGGTCCCTCCCTCATTGGGTCTTGATTTCCCTGACTGGTTGAGAGAGTGGTATTGGACTCATTTGGAAAGTATTTCCTGAACATCTTGCTATATGCCCATCCATGGTCTGGACACTGGACACACAGGATAGGTCTCTAGTCTTTCATTTTATTCACCTATATTTTTCAATAGACATTGAATGCCTGGAACCCAGTAAGCACCTGGTGTTTCTCCTGTGAAGAATGAGGGGGGGGGCAGTCTGGCTTTGGGGCTTCTTATGAGCTCTTCTTGCTTTGAGAGTGGACCCCAAGATCTGGCCATTCCTGTTATCACTGCCCCAGGCTCGCCTATTGCAAGGCTTCTAAACATCTGCATAAAAATTTATCCTGGAGCTCTGGCCCTGGCCCAGTTCCTGGGCAACATATAAACAAGATAAACACTTTCCAAAGCCTCTAGGTAGAAGCTGCCAGGACTAACAGAGGAGTCCTCAGCCCTGGGCTGTCCCTGTGGCTGCACGCCTGGGCTCCCCCAGCTTTTCCAGAGGTGTCGGGCAAGGAGCTGGCTTTTGAGGGAAGGGGCTTTCCCCTTTCTCTGGCCAATCCCTGGGGAGAGGCTCTGTGGTTTTTTTAGTCCCAGGTTCCAGGAGAAGCCCAAGGAAGTCCTAGGATCCTAGCCTGCACCCTGGCTGGATTCTGGAAGTCTTATTTCTAGGAAGACAAGATGGCTGGTGGGCTGGCCTCCCAGGCTGCCCTCCTGCCTGTTTAATAGTATCTGAGAAATAAGGGACCAGAAAGGATACAGCTAGGGCTCTATATGAGACCGAAGTCCTCATGAGGAAACTGAGGCCTAGAGACTGGAAGGAATTTACCGAAGGGTACACAGAGAGTGCTGGCAGACACAGGCCTAGGAACCAGCTTCCTGCCTCACAGGCCAGGGCAGGTTGCCTTTCTCATACACTATGGCTTTGTTCTCCCAGAATCTCCAGAAGAATGTGTGTGTGTGTGTGTGTGTGTGTGTGTGAGAGAGAGAGAGAGAGAGAGAGAGAGAGAGAGAGAGTGTGTGTACACGTGCTCAAGTGAACCAAGCAAGCCTATATATACACTATATTATATTGACAAACTGTGTAAGTTTACACAAGGCAATTACTAAAGCCACACAGTATAATCCTGAGGAAACTACTGTCCTGGGGGATTTAGACCTCGAATGTGCACCAACAGTCCACCCTGTCCCCTGGGCTCCCTTCTGCACACCTCACATGGCTCCAGAGCCACTCATTCCACATAACAGCTTGGTGCTGTCTGCACGGTCTGGGCCCAGAACTGGTCACCTCCGGGTTCAGGGGGAGGCCGAAATTGGGTCCAGGACTCTCACCCTTGGGTACTGAGCGTGGCTGTCCAGCCTCCCAGGCGCACCTCCAGGCTGCCTCGCCCCGGGCTGCCTGGGCCCTTCCAGGCAGCCTGACAGTTAGCTGTCCTTGCACTGTCTTCGGTCCCCTTGCACACACTAATAGCCATGGCAGTAACATGCTTTCACATGCAAATTGCTATGGAATTCTCAGCCCCTGCCTGTGCCCCAGTCCCCAAGGCCTCCCCCTGGGCAGATTCAGAGAAGAGAATGGAATCTTTCAGGCTGTTAGGGCCTTTAAAGACCTTGGTGTCCAGCCCCCTCGGTGGATGGATGGGAAAACTGAGGCCCAGAAAAGGGAAGCAGGAACTGCCCAAGTCCCGCAGAGCTCACCCGGACCGGCCCCCACCCAGGTCTTCTAATTGCAGCCCACTGGCTCTTCACCCCCACGGCCTCCCCGCCCCCATCACACTTGTTTACTGTGGACTCCAAGATCCCTTCCTCTGGCACACAGGCTCCTCCCAGGCAGTGGTGCTGCTGGGGTCTGGGAGTGTGAAATCCAGAGAAGAAAAGGCCAGAGGTGTCCGTGACTTAGGGGCCTTGACCAGGGAAGGGAGCTATTCTCCTCTGAAACACGCAACAGGCAGAACTCACATCTCCTTCGCACCCCACCCCCTAAAGAAGCTGGCCAAACCGCTCCTCCTCGTACCCCAGCAAGACTACTGAGCTCTGCCAAGTCCCCCTGGGCCCCAGCTTCATCAGAGCCCCCCCCCCAAGTTTGTGCATCATCACTCTGTTGCAGCTGCCACCAGCAAAGTCTGGGCCCTGGGAGGCTTTGGGAACTCTTGCCCCAGCTGAGGTATAGAAAGCATCTCCCGGACCTTCTGTTTGACTCAACAAGATGGGGGAATTTTCTGAAATGAACTTTACAAGGAAAAGAACGGAAATGAAAATAAACACCAAAGGGGGAAAAGGAGAGCAGTTTACAGAGCACAGGTGTCTGCTTCCAGCTTGGCCGAGGTCTTGCCACAGCTGGGCCCGCACTCAGAACTTTAAGTTAGTCTTGAAATCTGCCTTCCGTTTTGCCCCGAAAGAGCACTTCGCTCTTTCCATTCCTGACCCCCCCCCCCAATGCCACCAAAGCTCCTGGCTGAAGCCACCCTTCAGCTCACCATCCTGACCGCTTCCCTTGCTTCCATCCCGTTCCTTGCAAAATATAGCCAGAGGAATCCTTCCAAAATTCAAACCTGGTCTTGTCTGTTTATCTTACCTCAGTCTTGGGCTGGGGATGTAGCCCAGTGGAAGAGTGCTCACCTTGCATGCAGAACGCCCTAGGTTCCATCCCTAGGAAAACACACACACACACACGCGCACACACACACACATAGCTGGCCCTCACCCAACTCTCACCTCCACCCATCAGTGCCACACATACCTAACACCCTAACGCCATCAGCTTACCCACAGTGCCTAACTAGGACAGGCACCCTTCAGCCTCTGTGTCTTTCTGGATGCATCGTCACCAGCTAGAAATGTCCCCTTCTCACTGTCCTGGAAAACTACTGATCCTTCATGGATACATCTGACTCCACTCCCGCTCTCGCAGACCATGAGTTTCTGGAGGGCAAGGACTGGCCCCTTCTCTGTGCCTTACCTAGAAGAATCTCCAGCACAGAGGTACCCACAAGGTGGTATCGACAAACCTTAGAAGTGTTGCTCTTGTCAAAGGGGCTTGGCTGGGTCGAGCTGGTCCTCCCAGGCTATCTCCCTGCCTTCCGTTGCTCATTCACCTTACTGTCCAGCTGATCTAGAGTGTCAGTGTCTCGTTATGCTGTCCTGCAATAAACACTGACATTTATTGAGTACTTATTATGGGCCAGGCACCTTGCTCAACATTTCATCTGTGTGACTTCATTGACACCTCCTGTTGCAGTGATATTTATCTGAGCTACCTATGTGAGGTTGGACTGTGTTAGAGGAGGAAACGGAGGCTCAGAGACACCTTGCTCACAGGCACGTGACAAGGAAGCCGTAGAGCAAGGATTTGAATCCAAGAGGCCTGAATCCAGAGTCCAAATGCTAATGAGGCACTCGGGGAGTGCCACCTTGGAAAGAGATGGGATTTGGCCTTTGGTATCAGTTGTGGGGCCACTGAAGTGTACTAGTGTCTAAGGGTCCAGAATAAGAGTGAGGCTACAGGGTTTCTGTCCCTGCTTGGCTATTTCCTAGCTAGGAATTCTCAAGCAAGTTATTTAGCTCCTTGTGCATGGAGTTAGGGATGTGGCTTGGTTGTGGAGCGCCTGCCTGACAGAAGCCTTGGATTCCATCCCCAGAACCACCTGCATGTACACACACACACACACACACACACACACACACACACACGAACAAATAAACCCTCCATGCCTCTGGTTTTTCATCCAAAAGATGGAACAAAATCAAAGCCATTTCATGAGATTATAGTGAGGATTAGATACATGAGCACATATCAAGTCTTTAGAAAAGTGTCTGGTCCTGATAATTTTTGTGGTAACTATCCTTTTCTAACCTTTTAGTTCTGTGGCAGACTTTCGTTCCTGCCCCTGAGCCTCCCCAGCCTGGGCTCTGCTTAGCTTCTTGAATGGGGGACTCAGCAGCCAAGATTCTCTGACCTCCCCTCGGCCTTGGCCTCAGCTGGCTGCTATGGCCTTAAGGAAGGTCTGGGTGGTGGTGGGTTGCATGTGCTTCTGGCCGGAGGGAGGAATATGGGGACCCTACGATCCTTGCACAGGCTTAGAGTCAGGGTCTAGAGACTTGCATTTGGAGTTCGCTCGACTCTACAACTAATACTTAAATATGTCATCTCTTCTCTGACGCTTAGGTTTCTTCATCTAGTGAGTGTAAATGGGACACTGTTAGCCAAACTGCTTTGGAAAAAGAAGCAAGTATACTTTCATATAAGGAGCCACCATGTCCCATCTGAATGCATGTTCCTTCAGGGCAGTGAAACTGGGCCTCAGCGAAGAGGCTGCAGGTAGAAATCTGGGCCCACACACTCCGGCAGTGGCCTGGAACCCTTCCGGTGGGTGGGAAGGACGTGTGGCTCTGTTCAGGAGAAGCCCAGTAATTCAAGCCTGGGCTCCAGGAACTTTGTTCCATCCTCCATGGGGTCTTTGGAGCTTCAGGTGCTGTTTGAAAGAAGGACCTACACCAAACGGCTCCTTTTTGTACTCACACTGGTGACATTTAAACTGGTGCAGGCTTCTAAAGGCCACTTAAGTGATAAGGTGCATGAACAACCTAAAGTGCAGGTCCTTGGAGTGAGCGACTGCATTGTGGACGCGGTCTGGGGCAAGGGACTTTCATCACTGTCTTATGGGTTGGCAGTGGTTTTTTGTTTGTTTGTTTGTTTGAGACAGGGTCTCGCTTTGTAGTTCAGGCTGGCTCTGAGCTCACTATGGAGCCCAGGCAAGCCTCGAACTCAGCAATCCTCCTGTCTCTGCCTCCTGAGTGCTGGGATGACAGGCATGAGCTACCACGCCTGGCAGCAGTGGGTTTTTTTTTGTTTTTTTTGAGACAGGGTCTCGCTTTGTAGTTCAGGCTGGCCCTGAGCTCACTATGGAGCCCAGGCAAGCCTCGAACTCAGCAATCCTCCTGCCTCTGCCTCCTGAGTGCTGGGATGACAGGCATGAGCCACCACGCCTGGCCCAGCACCAGTGGTTTTTGAACAGCAAAAAGTTGGAACACACCTTGAAAACCACGGTCCCTTTCTCTCTCTCTCTCTCCCCCTCCCCCCTTTCCTTCCCCTCCCCCTCCTCTCTCTCCCTCTCTCCCTCTCTATCTTTGCAGGACTGAAGAATGAACCAGGACCTTTACACTGAGCTATATCTCCAGATATTTTTATTTTTGAGACCGAGTTGCTAAATTTTCTAGGCTGGGCTCATACTTACAGTCCTCCCACCTCAGCCTCCCAGAGTGCTGGGATTGCAGGTGTGTGCCACCAGGCCTGGCCCCATGGACAGTTTTCATAACCTATGCATAATACAAGCACATACCTCCAGTAACAATGTACATTTTTTGGTGGAGCATCTACTACCTGTCTCTTCTTTTACAGACCCTTCCTGAATTTGAGGCCAACTTGGGCTACATAACGAGAGCCTGTCTCAGAAAAAGTCCTTCCTGATTCCCCTTCTGAGTTCCGAGTGTGTGTCTTTTGACTCTAGCACACTGAATTACAACTATGGTGTTTTCTCCTCACAGTGACTCGTTTTTCCCATCTATAAAATAGGGTGCTGATGCTACCTATAGCAGCTGGATGTCGAGAAGAAGCCATGAGACTATGAAAAGCCCTTAGCCAAGTACCAGGCAATCACAAACCCTCAATCTGATTATTACAATTATTGTCTCAATGTGAGATGCTTACTTACTTGTTTGCCTCTACCATTAGAATATGATCTCTTTGAGGACCCAGGGTATATTGCCTTTTTTTTTTTTTTTTTTTTTTTTTTTTTTTTTTTTTTTTTTTTTTTTTTTTTTGCTTTGGATCCCTAGTGTATAGTTCACAGCTTGGCACATAGTAAGTGCTGGATGAATTTGATAAAAGAATAAAAATTCCATCCAGTGCTCTTAATGCAGAGAAGAGCCAGTTGAAGTCAGGGGTGGGACTAGAACTCAAGTCTCAATTACTACGTTGTGGTCCCCTGGAGTAATGGGGGGTAAGGGTAGAATCACAAGCAACTTCCTAGAGTTCTGGGCTGTGCTGCTTGGGCTCTTTCTGGGCGCTGAGTCTGGGATTTCTGTAAGCAAAAGTGTTCAAGGCTGGGGCAGTTGTGCTGACCCCTCTCGCCATTCTTGCCCTTCTTTCCTCCATCTTGGGCTCTAGTCCCATGCCCAGCCAAACAGGAAGATTCATTAACCGTCTAAATATACAGAGCCCAGGGGCCATGTGCAGTCTGCAACAGAGCTGGAGTCCCAGCAGGGCCAGAGCCTGAGGCAGTGGTGCCGGCTGAAGGCTGGCTAGGAGGGGGCCTGGAGAAGGGGAAGACCAGGGAACGCTCACGCGATGATTGATAGGGAGGTGAGTGAAGCCAGACCGGCCCCTGGCTCTCTGAACCCGTCTCCAGTCCCACTCTCAGCAGACTATCCCTGTGCTTCCCTCCACACGGGCCGGCCCCGATCCTCACACCAGCCGTGGTTTCACGCCCCTCTCTGCAATCCCTGACTCCTCAGTCTGAGTCTTTAAGCTTCAGAAGTCCAGACCCAAAGAGTGGGCGGCCAGGGGTGGGGGTGAGTTTCCCCAGGCTCCTGCCTGCTTATTATTGTAAGGGCTATTTCTCTAATCAAAACTCCCCAATTACCCAAGGGCCTCTCTGATTAATATTCCATGATAACAGGAACAGGTCACATCTGGCTGCAGGAGCTGGAATTCGACACTCTAGGAGCCCTATGATTGGTCTGCAGGAAGAATAATAAACTTCCTTTCTCCTGCCCCCCTTTCCCTTCCTTTCCATTCAGAGGTCCCCTTTTCTTCCACCTCCCCTTTCCTGGCCCTGCATGTGTCCCCCTCTACTTCATCCAGCACCTTGTCCTCTGCCCTCTGTGGAAGCCACTGCTCCAGTCTTGGTCAGCCCTGCGGTCACTACTGTTCCCTTCTTCGCCAGACTGGCTCCTAGGTGTGGGAGCATTTTATGTGGGAAGTAGGGGACTGAACAGGGAGGGACATTTTGGAGTAATTTTGGGCGCTCTAAATGTATCATCTCACCAAGTCCTCCTTCTTCTCCTCTCTCGGGGAGTTTCTGCTTGTCAGGCGGGGCCCGGGGCCTCTGAAGAGGCTCAGGACTTGCTGAGCACCACACAGTCTGTGAGTCACAGAGCTGAGATTTGAAACCCAGTGTTCTCTGCTCTCAAAAGGCTTCTGTCCTCACCCCACCTTGACCTGTAGAGGATGGACCCACCGATACAGTACAAAGTCAGAGCCCGGGACACCAGACTTCCAGGTTTCCATTGGATCGTAGGCAAGGATGAGCAGAGAGTTCATAGTGGCATGCCACGGTCCAGAGAGAAAACACTTTATGGCACCCCTAGGGGAAAGTGGTGCCACATAGGGACTCAGCCCGAGGTCTTCCGATGCCCGGATGAGACCCTCCCACTGGCCTTCATGTGGATGGCACTGAGCACTTGCAAGGAAGTGCCAGCCCCTCCCTCCTCTGGCCTAACCCAAAGACACCCAGACAGGGCCCAACTGCCTGTGTTCATGCAGTCTTCAACCAGGAGCCTACCTGGGTGGGGCTGAGGACAGCAAGAGAGGGTTACGCGGCTGGTGCCGGGGGCCAGAAAAACATTTGTCTTCAGCTAACCCCACCCTGTGGTGCTCAGCCTTGTGGCAAAGCTCCTTCCCGTGCATCTCAGGAGCCAGGAGGAGTGTGGACCTCGAGCTTCAGGGACATGATCCTCCACTGGTCCCCCCCTTCACAATGGTGATGGGGTACAGATTCCCATCGGGGCTAGGCAACCTAGGTGGGTACCAGTTTGGTTTGCTGAGAGGGCAGTGGGTGAGTGCTTCCTTAACTCCCCAACCTGGCCTTGCCCTCAGCCTCTCACCTGCCTCCCTGCCATGTTCCTTTGCTCAGCTCAAGTCTGAAACACTCTTTCAGGGCATGGTGGTGCACATCTGTCATGCCAGCCCTTGGAAGGCTGAGGCAGGAGGATCACTGTGAGTTCCAGGCCAGCCTGCACTATATAGTGAGTTTACGGCCAGCCTGGACTATGTAGTGAGACCCTGTCTCAAAAAACAAAGAACAAAAACCACTCTGTAGCTATCTCCCTCCTCATAGCTAGGTAAACTGAGGGCTGTTAGAGAAGAGACTAGGGCCTGCCTCAGTCCGTGGCCCCTGGCTACAACTCTGCCACCCACCCACCCACTCTATCTCTGGCTAAAATCTGGAGCTTCTCAGGCCTCGTGGCCTGCCCCGTGGTGAGGCCTGCTCCCCACCGTGTTTCGTAGGAAACTGAGAGCCACAATTCTATCAACATCCGCAGCGGCCCCCACAGGCCTCACAAGACCTGCAGCTCTCTAGGGAGAACAGAGCCCCATGCCTCTGTCTCACTTTTTCCCTGCTGCTGCCCTTACGTAAGTCTGGGTTCCCACAGCCTCTCGTGCTCCCCTGACCTCTGCCTCCCAAGTCCCGGCCTTACTCCTATTCACCCCGCTAATTCGTTTTCTGTACCACGAAGCTTTGCTGACCTGCTTCAACTCAACTCTGTCTCCTACTGAGTGAGTTTACTTTTCTGGGCCTCAGCTTCCTCACCTGCGAAGAGGGAGAAAAGCCGCAGCCAGCTCATGGGTCATGAGGCTTCTCAGCGAGCACACACATAAAGCACCTAGACACAGGCAGCAGTAGGTGCTCAGGATCCGCCTCTGACTTGGTACGGATGGCCCAGGCAAATAGCAAGACAGGAGTGACTGCGCCGGGCTGTGTGCCGATCACCTCTGATGAGCAGGAGTTGACTTAAATTCCCCCAGCAGTTTCGTGTGGTATCACTGATTTGGCTCTCACTTCAGAGACGGCTATCTGAGGCGCAGTGACGTCGTGCAACTCGCCAAACTCACCTTTCCATGAGCTGCAAGCACTGACCCCGCGTTGTCGGACTCCAGAGGTGGCCTCTTCTCACTCTAGAAATGGTGTTCGACACCCCAGTACATATAGCAGGAAGTGAACATTCTGTAAGCTGCAACTCAAGACTCCCCTATGCTCCTCTTTCTCATGCTACAGGGCGTCTGCAGACCTCTGCACTTCCGCGATAGTGACGGTGCTTGTCCACTTCTGGCCATCGCTTAAGCAGTTCTCCCTGCTCAGAATGACCTCTCCTCTAAAAGAGCCCTGATACATCTACTCAGTCCAACCTGCTCTCCTGGCATTTGTTCTGTGCCCATCTCCAAAACCAGGGTGTTCAAAGGACACTGGAGAGGCAGTGTTTGCAGGCCCAAGTGTGGGGTATTGGGGGTGGGTTTAGAGGGTCACTTCAAACGTGACTGTCTTTGTGATGATGAGGTCTTCCAGATGCCCTGAGCCCGCAGTCCTTACCCATTTGGCCACTAGGGTGGCCTTTTGACTTACTCCTCCCCGCTCCCTGCTTCCCCTGCCCTGACACCAAGGCTCTGAAAGATCTTGTCTGCTAAACACTTTGCATTTAAAAATATAAAATAGGCTTAGTGGGAAAGGCTGCTCCCCTGGGAAATCAGATACCATATTTGAGAGGTGTATGGATTTTGCCTTCTCCCCTCTCCTCACCCTGTGCCTTCTGAAGTTGAGTTTGAGTGATTCTGTGTGACTTCTGGGCAGACCATGCTCAGACTACTTCCTCTACAAGTGAGAACAGAAAGATCAGTATTTTTCTCTCTGCTGTTGATATAGTTTCGTTGTCGTGCTCGAAGACTGGCTGCAACAGACAATTGATCCCACTGCCCAATTATTGTCAGAAAGCAGAACTTAAGATCAACTACCCAGATCATCAACATTGGCAGACAGCCCCCAGCATTCAATTGGTTTCTCTCCAACAATTTAATACAGCGGGTCAAATCATTCAGTTACCTGCGGGTGCAATTTGCAACTAATTCATCTTGGAGGGTTCACCAGGAAGCTGTATTGCCTAAATTAGATGTTCTAGGGGTGTTTTATTGCGAGTTTTTAAATGGCCACAGTGGCAATTGGTAACGCCTGCTTTGAAAGTGTTCCAGACAGAAATGGCTGCAGGCCTGGCTCCATGGCGGGCACTTCGCACACGAAAGGGATACAGAACGGTTTGGGGGGGAAGACTGCCTTCCCGACGAGTGCCCCCAGCCTCCTCTGTGGGAAGCACTCCTGGGCCTTCTTTATCCCTCTAAGCCCCCTTTCTGCCTGGCTGGCGATCTGAGCAGAGGGCTCTGTCCTGCATCAGCAACTCTCAATTGCTGCAGCCCAGGCTCTTGCTCCAGAAAGTTCAGCCCCCAAAAGCCTGACAGCCCAGCCTCACTGATAGCTCAGCTGGGAGAGATAGTGCTGGGGATGGACTACCTTCTAGAACACCGTCTGGCCTATTTCTTCGAGTCTCCTATAATCCCCAGCTTATAGAAGCTCATTAGAGGGCACCAGAATGCTGCTATGTGGCCTTTTGGGAGGCAGGAGGGCCTAGTGGTTATAAATTGGGGCTCTGGTAACAGAGACACTTAGGTTTGTCTCTAGTAACTTCCTCCTATGTGTCCTTGGGCAAGGATTTTTACCTGACCTCAGTTTGCTCGTCTGTAAAATGGCAATAATAACAGTGCTTACATCCTGGGTTTATTTGGGGGATTCAATGCATAGCACACTGTAAAGGATGGGTATCATTATGTATTGTTTGGCTTGGAGAGTAGCCGTAGGTCCTTGTAGTAGGTGAGTCGGAGGGAACATGGTGAGAAAGTCAACCTGGCACTCATTACAGGAATATCATTGGGAACTTGTTGTGGTAGCTTCTGGGGTCCTTTTTGTGAAATGACTGAAAGATGCAGTTCCTTTTCTGACTAGCTGAAGCCACGCTTCTCTGAAATCCTTGCTTTATTTTTATGTTACAGATGCCTTGAAGCTTATAACTGATGGTGTTTCCGTCTTTTATGTGGCTACCAGGGGTGCTGAGAGCCAACGTGGGCTCTACTAACTATGCAACTTTGCAGAGGGCAGCATGTGTGCGTGTGCGTGTGTGTGTGTGAGAATCTTACCCCTAGGTTTATTATTTTCTAACCTTCTGTCTTTCTTTCTTTCTTTCTTTCTTTCTTTCTTTCTTTCTTTCTTTCTTTCTTTCTTTCTTTCTTTCTTTCTTTCTTCCTTCCTTCCTTCCTTCCTTCCTTCCTTCCTTCCTTCCTTTCTTTTCTTTCTTTTTTTTTTTTGAGACAGGGTCTCGCTTTGTAGTTCAGGCTGGCCCT
>PVIC010037306.1:0-18167 GCA_004025085.1 Thryonomys swinderianus | reverse complement strand
ATCCCAGCACTCGGGAGGCAGAGACAGGAGGATTGCTGAGTTCGCGGCGGCTTGCCTGGGCACCATAGTGAGCTCAGGGCCAGCCTGAACTACAAAGCGAGACCCTGTCTCAAAAAAAACTTACTGAGGGCACCCGGTGATGCAGATGACACAGACATGGGAGAATAGCTGGTAAAAGTCCAGGAGAGGAGCCAGTGCAGATGAAGGGAAACCTGGAAAGCAACATCGAGGTGAAGGACGAGCCACCTTCGAGATAGGAGGGCTGTAGGTGAGTTAACCCTGAGCCAGTGATCCGTGAAAGATGTAGGCTTTTCAGCAACAGATTTCATTTTTGTAGTCTGTACATGTAGCGCACTTAGTTTTGAAGGAAGGCGGAATATCCTACAGCCGTAGTGAGAGGAAGAGAACGGAAAGCTAGGCCGAGTGCGGATGCCGGGTGAGACCAGCCGGGAGGACCAGCGACCCCGTGTGTGTGCTCGGAGAGGCTCCCACAGCCGCTAACCCGGGCTGCTGCTCGGGAGCTGTGCTCACGTGGCGTGAAGAAGGGAGCATCGTACCTGAGGAGGTGTGAGAGCATCCAGGCGAGGGTGAGCCGCCCATCATGATGCAAACATGTGAAGCAGCATCGCCCTGATTTACCTCCCATTCCTCAGTAGTAGTTATGTTCATCACTTACCTGAAACTTCCTGGCAGTGAGAGTCCTTCTCTCTGGGAGGCATAAAGTTTAAGAGCTTCCTCACTCATAAAATGTTTTGTTCCAAACCTAAGAAAGTGGCCATTCAAAATGGATCTCGTCACCTGTCCTAGAAAGAGAGTATTGTGGGCCAGAGACCTTTTCAGCTTTTCTAACCACCTTCTTCAGTGAGAGCTGAAGTGACAGAGGAGGGCATCGTTGCTGTTTAAAAATGAATAAACTTAAACACTGGTTTCTGTGAACTAGCCCACTCTGGGGTGAATGACCCTCAAAAGCTGCTAAAGTCCAGATGAACAGTTTGCTGCGTGTATGTCCTTCCTCCTGTCCCTCCAACATCTTGAATACGATAAAGCAAATGGTAGTCAATACAAGGACAATGAACTAAGAAACTTTAAAACACGCACCCATAAACAAGGGTAAACTTGAGTCATTTGTAAGAAAGGCGATGCACCTCGAGAGCATAATGTTAAGTCAAATAAACCAGACATATAAGATTAACTATCACATGATCTCTCTTGCATGAGAAACCCAAAATATAAATAAAGCAAAAATAAGAAATAGGTAATAAAGAAAAGGAAGCTAGGGCTTTGACAGAAGGGAAGGGAATGGAGAGATGAAGGGGAGGACAGGGGGTGAAGAACAGAACGAAGACGTGTTTCATCCAGGCACCAGTTCCCCACAAGGAGTGCTGCCATGTACTGCAGACAGAGATTCAGGAGAAAGAAAAACTGAAAAAAGAGAATGCAAACTTAGGCTGAAAATGTATTCACCACTTTGTGTATCTGCCTGTCATGCTCACTTTGCCAGTGGATGTAAACAATCTAAGTATCCTGCTTTTTCACAAATGACCCTTGTGGAAGCTTAGTTACTTAAGAGTTTATACAACAATTGAGAGCTTAAAATGGCAGTGTTCTCTTACAAACAAATCTAGTATATTAAAAGGGAATTTATATTACAAAATGTGAAACGATAACTAAATTACAAAATAAAACTTCAAAGACAGTTTGAAATATATTTTAAAATATCAAACTTCTTCAAAGAATTTTATTATTGCTTGGCGAAACAGCTTCAAGTTTACTTCAGAGGACTCAACAGTGTTTAAAAGTGCTTTATATTTCTGTGCACAAGTCAGAAATTACTATAAAGTATAGCTGAAATTATTGTATGGGGATGAATTAAAATCATTTGCAAAATAATTTGGCAACATCTTCTCCCTTGGGAATGTGTATTTTGCATAAATTCTTGTGGGGAAAAAACAAAGTAAGGACATCTGAAATGCATTTTCATTTTGAAATGAAAATGAAATGGGAATGAAAATGTAGAGTGGCCAGGACCAATTCAGAAAGAAATATAGTGCCTGGAATTCTGCTTGGTATCGATGCATTGGGGTTAAGATAATAAACCGCCCTGGGCGTCTTTTGGGGCAGTAAAATAAACCAAAAGTGTCTCCAGGGTTGTAAATCCAGGAGTGATGTGGTAGAAGGGAACAAGGAGAAAGAAAACTGGGGTAAATGTTTTTTTAATGTTTGCCTTTAGGCAAGATTTTTTTTTTTCTTATTAGTTTACTGTTCCTAGTAAATCTGAAAGGCGTCCTCTCTTTGCTTTATGAACTACTATTATTTTGGTTTAGACCCCTACTCTGAAAAGCCAAACAAAAAGGACTAAACAACACAGCGTGGCGGTGGATCAGAGGAAATGGTCATCCAGTGATGGATGAAAGAGACTGTGGTGTGGGGAGCCAGCAGAAGGGGTGACACCAGCACACCTCCTGCTCTTCTCCGTGGGGCCGTGAGTTAAATCCCATAGATGATGCCCTGACACGTGCTTCTCGACATGGTTCCAGTTTGCACATTGAGGTAAAGCTGAAGCTCCTTAAAGCCTTCGGGCATGACATTCACTCAAAACTCGCTTTCTGTCGCGGAGGGTGGAAGGTGATGGGAGGAAACACACACGACCGAGTTTTACCCAGTACTGCAAGAAGAATTCTGGCAGAATGGAGGAAAATAGGCTCTGAGGATCCAGAAAGAAGAGCAGGCTAGGCTGTTGGGGTCATCATGCCTCTTCAGTAGAGATGTAGCCAACTAATACCAGCTTCATAATCCAATCAAGGCTAAGAACCCACTGAGAGATAAGGTTGGTGCTGTAAACTGCTTGGACAAGAAGAGAGAAACAGTCATTGTTCATGGTAGGAGCCGTCATTGCCCATTTCGTTGTTCTGCCTGTCCCTGCATCCTGGTCGGTTCATAGTTTTAAGCTTTGAGTTTCCTCCTCTGCTAGCACGTGTTGCCACCTAACTACCAAAGAACACAGGCTGCCGGAAAAGTGAAGAAACTCTGTGTTAGCCTCAGAACGACCGGATTTATGATGAAAGGAAAATGAGTAACAGCGTCTGTGGTGGGCTGGCTGGGAAGTGGTCCGAGTTGACTTGGCAAGTTTGGGCACATCTCTGCCCGCCACCTAGTTGGAAGGGCTGGTGTGGGTGGAGAGGTTCCTGTGTTCCCTAGAATATGGGCAGATTGAAGAATGACCTTTCAGGAAGGAAGAAGTTTAATATATTGATGTATAAGCAACTTCATCCTCCTGCCTCTCCCTTCCTAATTTATAGCCTTCTGTGACTGGTTTATAGGAGTCTTCAAAAAATGTGATTAGCTTTACTTGCAAGAAACTTGCTGGAGTTCTGGGGTACTGATGTGTCAGCTCCAAACTCATTCAGCTAATCTGAAGGAAAATTTGTAGAGCAAGAAAGGGCCAGATTCAGAGGTGCTGACTTGTGAAACATGGTGCTAAGTGCATCTCTGCGTAAGAGGTCTTAAATTCTAGTTTCCCAATTATGCAAAGGAAAGGAAGTAACCGTGGGCAAAAAGAAAATGACCAAACATCACCATCAAGAACAGCAAAAAACACATACTCATTTGTAATCTCCACGCCCAAGTCTGCCTTCTCATCAAAATTAGGAGAGCAGTCAGTGCTGTTCCTAAGAGCTTGGCAAAGGGTTGGAAGTGCAAGACTCGGGACTGAAGTATGCTGGGCAGAGGTGGCTGGTTTTGAGCAGGAGCCACAGAGGCTCATCCTGCCATGGGGAAGGGAATGAGGCTGGACCGGAAGCTCCATGCTGGTGAGACGGTGAGCTTGGCTGGTGAACAGGGCCTCAGTACAATCCTGTCATTAGCTCCTTTACTTACTCCTGTGCATGCACACAGATTCTGTTAAATGTAACACCCTAGGGCTGGAGATTTAGCTCAGTGGTTCCGGCGCCTGTCTCGCAAGCACAAGGTCCTGAGTTCGATCCCTGATAACCACATATAATGCTGGGGTTGGTGACTCACGCCCACCAGCAATCAATACCACATACCACAGTGCCAGGCGTGGTGGTGCACCCCTGTAATCCTAGCACTCGGGAGGCAGAGGCAGGAGGATTGCTGAGTTCCAGGCTCGCCTGGGCTCCATAGTGAGCTCAGGGCCAGCCTGAACTACAAAGCGAGACCCTGTCTCAAAAAGAAAAAAAAAAAAGAAAAAGAAAAAAAAGAAATGTAGGCACCCTAGGGAGCACACAGGTATAGCAGGTGCTCTGACACACTCCTCAGAAAGCATGTATTGTGGTGTTCTAATTATTAGGGCAACAAAATAAGTGATCTCACATCTTTGTGGTGTGAGGCAGTTACTTATGATGTTCACTAATGGTATGAGTCATGAATTGACTTAGTACAGTGAGGGAGCTTTGTCTGAGCATCAGGACAACTGTCTTCTCAGCTCAGAGACACCAAGGCTGGTGGATGGGCTCGTCCACAGCTATTGGGCTCCTCTGTGTAGCGGTTGGTTTGTCTGTCTGCCGAGACTTTGGTTGAGGGTTGGCCAAATGTCTCCACATGGTCTCTTCGTGTGGCCAGGGCTTCCACACAGTATGGTGGCTGGGTCTCAAGGGCGAGTGCCCGAGTGTGCACCAGGCAGAAGCTGCAGCCTTTTTATGCCCTAGCCTCGGAAGTCACATGGCTGCAATTCCTCTGTGCCCCATTGGCAGGGAGTCACGTACCCGACCCAAATGCAAGGTGGCAACATCACCCTCAAATGTCAGTGTTAGCCCCATTGAATGAGAAGCAGACATATGTATGTATACATGTATGTATATATAAATATGCTCACATGTGTAATATATTCATATGTGACGTATAATATGTGTGTGCTTATCTATAGCATATAAAAGTACTGCATAGACATAAGGTTACATACTTTTACATAAAATATAAAGACTTAATTGTATATTTTATATAGGCTATGCATGTATATGACCATATATGTGTGTACAACATATATGTATACATACATATATACCCACATAACTACACACATTTATAAAGTCATGTTTGGAAAGTAGAATCTGCCACATTTAATAAGAATGGATGAAACATGACAATCATGCAAATTAGAAAGGTGTGAGTGTTGTTTTTGGTTGTCGTGTACATGACAGCCTTTGGGAATTGTTAATAAAACATGTGCACGGGCACTGTGCTTTGCAAACCTGCATCCCGCACACGCTTCTCCCTCTCCTTTGGCAATGTTACTGTGTCACCCTCGGTACCATTGTTTCCTTAATCGTTCTCCTTTAAATAGGGCCACTGAGATTTTACTCAAAAATTACTCCAGAAAACTTATTTTATTCCATAATTTATTTACCATAAAGTAAAGGTAATGTTAAAGAAAATGAAAGTAAACAGGACCACAAGCTGTTAGCTTTGGTGCTTTCTGTAGAAGATTCTGTAATCAAAGCAAGGCTTGTCTTTGCTGAAAAAGAAACCTTAGCAAGCGTTTGAAAGATGCTAAATCACATTCTTAAAGCTTTCAATTTGCCTTAACTTACAAGAGAAGTACTAGGAAATGATGTCTAGTGAGAAGGACTATGCTGTTTAAGCCTGGTCTGTATTCCACCCAGTGTCCTTTAAAGAATTATCAGTCTCGGGGCCGGAGGGTTAGCTCAGTGGTTCCGGCGCCTGCCTCACAAGCGTAAGGACCTGAGTTCGATCCCCGGTTACCACATATAATGCTGGGCGTGGTGGCTCACGCCTGTAATCCCGGCACTTGGGAGGCAGAGACAGGAGGATTGCTGAGTTCGCGGCGGCTTGCCTGGGCACCATAGTGAGCTCAGGGCCAGCCTGAACTACAAAGCGAGACCCTGTCTCCAAAAAAGCAAAAAAAAAAAAAAAGAATTATCAGTCTCACAGCCCTAGATTTCTGGCACACGTTCACCCAGGATGTTACAGATTTTCATGATGAAGCTTTTATGTAGCCTGAGCCAGGTTATTGGGAGCCATGCAGAGCAGCGTGGCTTCCTGAAAAAGGAATTTGTAATCACCGCCTGTCAGAGGTAGGCCTTCATGCCCTTGTATGTGTTTTTGTTTTGTGTTTTGGTTTGGGGTCCCGCGCTCCCTTATAAACACCTCGCCCTGGCCCATGCTATTGGAGTGGCTTTCTTCTTCCCACTGTGCCCACTCACGTCCCCTTCTTCACAGTGCCACCCCAGGTCCAGACCCCCCAGACACCCCACTTGTACTTAGCAGGATGCACGGTTCTAAGTCCTCTAATGTTCGGTCCTGCTGGGCAAGCAGTGCCTGAGGCCTGGGGGAAAACGGAAAGGAGAGCTGAGCGCCTTCTTCAGCCATGAGACGGGCACTTGGGGGTTGCTCTCTTTTTTTTTTTTTTTTGAGACAGGGTCTCGCTTTGTAGTTCAGGCTGGCCCTGAGCTCACTATGTAGCCCAGGCAAGCCTGGAACTCGGCAACCCTCCTGCCTCTGCCTCCCGAGTGCTGGGATGACAGGAGTGAGCCACCACGCCCAGCTGGGGGTTGCTCTTTTACCCCTAAAATTTAATGACTTGCTTAGCAACTCTACTGTCGTTTTGGTGTTAGAGTATTTTGCAGAAAACACTGTTTCCTACTTTTTTGCCCCAGTAGAGATGATAACTGGGGGACAGGAATCCCATCCTGGCCTTTTCCTCCTGGACCTCGCTGCTGTGGTTTTGGCAGCGTGGAGAAGGTTCCTGGGGTTAGGAGGAGGACACGGCCGGTGTCTCACTCCAGGAAGCTGCGGGAGACTTTCCCACGCCGTGGGCCCGGCGGCGGCGCCTCTGCAGGCACGGAAGGGGCCAGCACTGACGGGGCTGCTGCTTCTCTGTTTCCAGTCCGCCGCGGTGAAGCTGTCTAAGCCAGTGGCGCTGTGGACGCAGCAGGATGTGTGCAAGTGGCTGAAGAAGCACTGTCCCAGTCAGTACCAGATCTACAGCGAGGCGTTCAGACAGCACGACATAACTGGTAAAGTATGCGGCCTCCGAGATTCTCGCCTCCCGCCCTGCCCACCTCCGCGCCTCTCCGGCCCTTCCCGGTGAAATCATCCGGCCCGGGGTTGTTCTAAACCGGCCCATGGACTCCGGCCCGCTGGGGCTGTGATCCTTGAACACCAGGGGGATGAGCGGAAGCCGTGGGCTCGGAGTGGCCAACGTGAATGCGTGTTCAGAGTGAGAGGTCAGAGGATCCTGGAGAAGCGAACGCTGCAGTCCTAGGAAACAGAGGCCTTTAGATCAGCCTGGACGCGGGACCGGAGGGGTCTTCAAAGCGGACGAGGTGTTCACCTAGGGAGCGTTTTGTTGCTGTGGTTCATTAGGCTAATGCCGACTGGTGAGCAGCTCCCATGTCCAGGGACGTAGATGAGACCTCAGTAGGGACTCAGTTTCCCTCTGACAGTTTCCTGTCCTGTGCGCAGCCAGTTCCCTGTGAACCCCCCTCTCTACCACACCCAGAGATGGTCTGCGTGTCCGAAGTATAATGTAATAAAACTCACTGTGCCCGAGATGAATCCCTCTATGGCACAGTGAAATGAGCCCCTGAGATGGGGAGGTCCAGAAGCCCTTGGAAGCGAAAACGGGACAGCGCATGAGCTG
The DNA here is from genome assembly GCA_004025085.1 of Thryonomys swinderianus. NCBI lineage: Eukaryota > Metazoa > Chordata > Mammalia > Rodentia > Thryonomyidae > Thryonomys > Thryonomys swinderianus. The sequence goes on along the minus strand of PVIC010037306.1, from coordinate 10,546 downwards.
CGGAGGCCTCGGGGTCAAGGCCCGCAGCTGGGGGCAGAGACCCACCCACCGTGGCAGCGGTCCCGGGAGGAGGGTCTTCCAGGCCTCTCCTGCCTTCCCTGCGGGGTCCTACTGCCCGCGGGCAGCCCGCGGCGCGCCTGCGCACACTGCAGGGGGAGGAGGGTGAAGGGGCACCGTGGCCCGCTCCGCCGGGCAGCCGGGAAGGGTGTTGATCCTGCGGAGTGTCTGGATGCTCCTGTGCTCCGGGAAACGGATGCTGCGGCAGCACAGCGGCCCGCCTGGGGTCCCTGAGTGCGCCGGGCCCCAGCCTGCTTCCGAGGCCTCCTTCCGTGCTCCCTGGCCCTGGCCGTGAGCAGCCTAGTGTCTCTGTTGCCTTGGGGCGGGATGAGCGAAGCAGAGTGTCATCAGCGTTGCCTTCTGCGCCTCGCTCCCGAAGCTGTGGCCACGAGGTCAGCCGCGATCCCTCTACCCGCCTTGAGCAGTGAGTGGTGCGTGATGTTCAGCGTGTGTTTCCTGCCGGGCCCTCGGCGGCCAAAGAGGGCACATGGTCACGCTGTGGGGGGAGGTGTGCTCGTCACCAGAACCAGGTCCCTTTTGTGCCTGACACATTCCGTTCACCTAGGAAACTGACTGGAGAGAGGGCCCCCGCTCTGCTGTTCAGGAGGTGCTGAGCTGGGTCAGATCCCTGCTGACCAGGTCGGTGGTGCCGAAATGTACAGAAAACCCAGCCAGGGGCAGCTCACGCTGTGGAGGCTGCAATTCTCCTAACTTAGGTTTAAAATTGTCTTTTGTGACACTTTTTCTTTCCCCACAACTAAAGTTAATGACCCTTTGGGAAGAAATTCCCAAAGTCATGAAGATAGGAAATGCACTTCGCTTAGATACAAGTGTCTTAGTTTCATTTTTTTTTAAATTTCTTTTTCTTTTTTTTTTTTTGCTTTTTGGAGACAGGGTCTCGCTTTGTAGTTCAGGCTGGCCCTGAGTTCACTATGGTGCCCAGGCAAGCCACCGTGAACTCAGCAATCCTCCTGTCCCTGCCTCCCGAGTGCTGGGATGACAGGCGTGAGCCACCACATCCGGCATTGTGGTATGCGGTGTTGACTGTTGGTGGGCGTGTCTCCATACCCAGCATTATATGTGGTTAACTGGGGATTGAACTCAGGTCCTTGGGCTTGCGAGGCAGGCGCCGGAACCACTGAGCTAACCCTCCGGCCCTTGGTTTCATTTTTTAGTTGTCCCTTCAGGATAGAACAAAACCCCAAAAGGGTCCATCGTGGCACCTCAAAAAACTGATTAGTCAGTGAGTAGCGGAGACCTAAGGGGGAAACAAAATAGTCCAGGCTGCTAACACCCTGTGCCAATCTGCAAGGCTGAAACAGGGTTGTTCATGCTCAGCGTAGGTTTATGGTTTGACTCTCCTGAGTGCTGTTGTCTTTTTATTTTTCTTAAAGAAAGGATCTCAATATTGTGCTCATTAAGGAAGCATGTTAAATCACATCCTTCGATTTAAAGACAGATGGCCCAGTGATGACAAATTAAAAGGACGCATGCTAAATAAAAAGAAGAAAAACCAAGATGGGTTTTCTGACCATAGGCCTGAGTCAGATCTTCCCTGCTGTCCTTGAGCCCGACCTTGAGGACACAGTGGCTATTTAATGCCATGGAGTTAGTTTTTTATCAGTAGAATATGGTTTATCATTAAGCACTGTTTAGATGTCTGAATGAGATGATACACACCTTGCTTAGTGATTCATTCTGCAAATATATGTGGAGCATTGACAGTGTACAAAATTTTGATACTAAGTAAGATACTCAGTGACCTATGTAGGGAAAAATTAGGCTTTGCTCAAAAACAGTGGGGGATCATCTGTATCATTTTGTGTTATCTCATTTGAATCCAGGAAACAATTTGATAATTTTGTACATTGCAGATACCTGATATCAATAGAGTAGCCTCACCCTGTCTGTGGTTTTTATCACCTGTGGCCTGAAAATACTAAATGGAAAATTCCATATTTTGAGAGAGAGGGAGAAAAAGGGAGAGATCGTATTCAAGTAATTTTTAGTACAGTCTGTGATTATGATTGTTTGATTTTATTTTTGTTCTTAACCTTTTATTGTGTCTAATTTGTGTGTTAAACTTTATTGTCAATATGTATACAAAAAAAACATGGCACAGATAGGGCTCAGTACCGTCTGCTTTCAAGGCTGTCTTATCTAGGAAGGTTTCCCCTAGTAGTACGGTATAACCAAATTCTTATCTATTGCTGTTGAAAAGAATTTCCCCTTTCATTAGCAGCTTGATTTTAGCCTGACTTTTAGTTGTATCTTCAGTTTGTATTCTCTTTTGAGCTAAATCCTTCACTAGTGAGTTAAACCCTTAAGTATATGTTCATGTTTGTGTTTGTAAGATTTTAAGCTTTCTTGAAATCACCCTTTAATCCTAGTAGTTAGAAATTTTTTGTATTTATGTCTGCACAAACATTTCCACTGTATTGTTTCTTATATCTTTGTTTGAAGAACTTTAAATTCTAAACAAATATTCCCTCTGTTGCTCTGAAGTCTAAGAAAATTTTAGTTTTAACCCACCAATGTTCCTTTTATAAATTTCCTATTAAAATTTCTGATAATTCACTTGTGTTTATAAGCTACCTGCTATTTTGTGGCAAATATGTTCATGTTAGTTCCCTGCAGAAGTGCTCTTTAATAGGAGTAAGATGGCCAGAAAGCAGGAGAGGCATTAGGATATGTTAATCTGAGTCATCAGATTAAACTTGAAGGAAAGAAATCGTTGTGCTTTCCTGTGCTTGAAGAAGACTTTCCCTGGTGCTCTTGAGTCCCTGCGGGGACGAGGTGGAAGCCCGCAGGCAGCTTCCAGATTCTCTTTCATGCACAGCTGATAGTCTTTTCAGGCTGGGGCGACTTAAGTCGCTGGTGGGGCCTGGTTTTCTGCCATGGGGGGGTTGCTAAGTCCCCTCAACTCTTTGGGCTTCAAATCTTCTTCTCTGAAAGACTCTTCCCTGCCAACTTTAAAGACTCATTTTCATGGATGTGGTCCTCACAACTCTGCAGAGTATGAGGTGTTTTCTAAAAGCCACTTTGACTATAGAAAGGTTATCCTATTTCTGTCTACAGGAATAAATAGTTACCATTTAAGCCTCTCCTACCCAGAGTCTATTGATCTGTTACAGTTCTAAATGGACTACAGAATAGGTGAAGACCGCTCATCCCTTTTTTTCTGTTTCAGCCATTACCTCTTTGCACCTCTTTCCCCTTTTAAAAGTTTTCCACTGAGATGTAACACCCAGAAATTTGCCACTTCTGCTAGGGCTATTGAATGAAAAGAAACCACTGTGTTATTTTCAAGCCTTCAAAATGTACCTCTATGCACGTGTGAACATTATTCCATTCAGTGCTGGGTTTCCTGAGCCTTTCTACTCTTTTATCTTTCTGCTATTGTCTTCAGCATCTTTTATTATAGTTAGTGTTCCCAGTAGAGACCAATGGAGTGTGTAGTTAACAAGTGTCAAAAGAAGTGGAATAATTACTTTATGTGATGTACCTATAAGAATACTGCTTCTTAGAATCCAGTGCAGCCAAATAAAGTGGATGTATTTAATGACCGCAGCGCCTCCTTTGTACATTTTCTCTCCTTCATTGCTTTTCCCTCTGGATACCATGTTCTGCATCTCAATATCTCTGTATTGGTGCCATTTCTCTTGTATCTGAACTGCTTTATACTTTATATCGGGCCATGACATTACTCTAAATCCACCCTGTAATGTTCCTGACATTATTGGGACATGTTTTCTTTCTCATAAGCTAATTTTCTAACAACAGCATGTGTTTTTCACTGTTCACTCTTTTTAGTGGAAAGTTTTTTACTTAACTAACTTCTAAAAAAATGTTCCTCAGCATTCTTAAAGCAAAAGTACTAAATTTGCTTTTATTTATTTTATTTTGGCAGTAGTGAGGATTAGACCCAGAGCCTTCAAATGAGCTAGGTCTATAGCCAGTTTTTTTTTCTTTTTTATCTTGAGATGAGTCTTGCAAAACCATTAAGTCACCCAGGCTGGCTTTGAACTTGGATCCTGCTACCTCCTAGAGTCTGGCAGTAGCAGGTGTGCACCACCAGGCCTGGCTGCAGAGCTGGGTCTTGTGGTGATTTCAGGGTAACAGAATCCTGAATGGTGAAAAGAGCTACTTTGCATAGTTCTGATTCTGAATGAGGAAAACTATGACCCATGCTTTTATGGAGTCAGTATAAAAATAATGTCTTTTTCAGTGAGACAGTGGCATCAGAGAAATGGACATCAGAATGTCGAGTTCATTCCCGGTTTTCCAGAGAATGTCATTAGGTCTCTAACCTTTGGATTTGGTAAGAATATCCTCTCACTAAGCGTCGCAGTCACAGGTGACCTGAGCCTGTCTCTCAGTTCATGGCAGAAGACACACTGCATATATCAAGGCACATAGGTGACAAGAGGAGACACAGCGTAGGACAGAGCTGAGAACCCCGTGTGGGGGCAGGAGCAGACCCCCCACGTCACGATTCACAGGCCTCCCTCTGGCAGGGCCCAGAAAGAGCAGAGGATGAGTGTGGCCCTCGGCACCCAGCCAGATGGAGGTTTCCGTGCCTGCCCTTCCCAGCACCCTGCCGGGTGTCCGGACACTTCCAGGAAGGAGCATCATATAATTTTAAACAGCATCTTATTTTGTCTTCTGTCTTCCTGCTTTGAATTTTTGTGCTGGTTCTGGTGCTGGTGGCTTTGGTGTTTGTTTTCCTTTGCTCCCTGCTCCTCCTCTTCCTCCTCCCAGCTGCGGGTCTCCTGGTTGCTTTGAAGGGCTCTCAGGTGTCACTCTCTCCGTCATCCTCAAGCCTACACACTCACCTTAATAACCGCAGTTTTCCTTCTGGATGGAGTTTGGACGCCACCTTCTACAGAAAACCTCCCTACGTCTCACTTGGGTCAGTTATCCCATCCTGTGATGCGAGGGTCCCTGTGACTGGACTTCTTATATTCAACTGATAGTAGGTGTGTTTAATTATTAGAAAGTCCGTGCTCAAATTGAACTGAAATATAGCCCTAGCCTCTGTTTAGTCTCCTACATTAGAAACCCAAGCTGACGAAAGCCATGGATGACTGCGACCTTAGATTCTTCCCGCTGGGCCTCAGTGGGAGCTCGGTGACATCTCCCAATCCTGACTTTCACCCCAGGAACCCAACTGTTCCCGCCCAGGTTCCCTCTCTGTCCATGGGTTCCCGCTTTCCGGCATCACTGAGAAGGTGCAGGCCACCCCCGGAGCCTCCCTCCAGTCTGAGCCTCGCTGCCCTGCTCTCCTTCTCTTGGGTCGCAGGACGTTCCCTTGTGCTCTTCTGCACACAGACCCTTCTGGCTCTGCTCGGTCAGAGGTGTCCGGCATCCTCGGGACACCTCCTTCCTCGGTCACACCCATCCCACCACCATCAATCTAGCTGCACTCGCTTCTTCCCTTCGCTCAAAACAGCTTTCTTGAGCCCCTGGGGCTAACCTACTTGGTTCATTTCATTTATTTGTTAAATTGTAGTTTATTCATTTATTTAAAATTTTAGGAAGCCCCAACCATGTACAGGTATTACACTAGACTCACCAACTTTAGAATATATGTGCTTTATAAGTTGAAGAGAATTATTCACGGAGACATACAATATATCAGATAATAGATAAATGAATGCCAAGAAAATTGAAATCTTAGAATACTTATTCTCTGACCTCAACAGAATTAAATTAGGAATCATTAATAAGCTATCAAGAAATTTCCAAATGCTTGGAAACTTAACATGTATCTAAGTAACTATGTTGGTAAGAAAAAAATACTAAGTTAGAAAATATTTTCAACTGAATGATACAGAAACATTCAAATAGTTTTATTATGTGGTTATGGCAGAACCTAGGAGAAAATTACAGCATTAAATGCCTGCATTAGAAAACAAAATTAGATATCAATGAATTCAATTTTTATCATAGAATTTAGAAAGGAAAAAGCACACTGGTCCCAAGGTAATTAAAAGGGGAAAAGGTAATAAATTTAAAGTTGAAAGCATTGAAACAGCAAATATACAAGGACTATAGAGAATTTATAAAGTTGGTTTTTGGAAAAGATCAGCAAAACTGATAAATGATTAAGTAAGTTGAACAAGAGAAAAAGAAACAGTATCACTAAAACTTTTATGTTCACTAAAATATAGTAAGGAATATTATGAACAATATACTTAACAGCTTGTGTAAAATGGCTAAATTTTTTAAAAATGTAATTTAAAACTGACTCAAGAAGGATTACAAAAACTAAGGATTCACTTTTTTTTTTTTTTTTTTGAGACAGAGTCTCGCTTTGTAGTTCAGGCTGGCCCTGAGCTCACTATGGAGCCCAGGCAAGCCTGGAACTCAGCAGTCCTCCTGTTTCTGCCTCCCAAGTGCTGGGATTACAGGTGTGAGCCACCACGCCCAGCGAGGATCCATATATTTTTTAATAAATTAAAATTTAGCTCAGTTTTCCCCACAAAAATAACTCTTAAGACCAAAAGTCTTTTCTAGTGAATTCCGATAGTCAAGAAACTTTACCAAATTCAGGAAGCAGAGGAAAAGGGGCAGCCTTCCAGGCTCATTCTGAGAGGCCAGAGTAACCCACGTACTGAAACTTACAAAGATTACAGAACAGTGTTGTAGATCAGTGGTGATCAACCTGTAGGCACATGTGCCGCCGCAGGCTTTGTTATTATTGAAAGCGCTACAAGGTTAGCCATCACTCGTACGGATTAACGTCCTTGGGCCAAGGTAGGTGCGGTAACACTTGAGCTAAATCCCTGGCCCAAGAAACACTATTAAAAACCCACATCCTAGAGACATAGGAATTAATGTTTTTTAAAAAATGTACTGACTTCTTTATTGGTACATCTTATATGTAGCTCATGATCACACTCAACATTGGGAAATTTGTACCAGTATATGACATTAGTCAATTCTCAATTTTACCTATATCTCCACCCACCCTACAACCCCACCCCCTATATACACATGCTTTTTTAAAAAAAGAATCTAAATACAACTTCACCCCATAATCTAGAATCAATGACCAGAAACTGGCAGTAGTAACAGAACACATCTGAAGATGCTCTGAGGAGAAGAAAAAGAAGACCTAGAGCCAAGACAGGGGGAAAAACAAGTCATTTTGCAAGAACTGAAATATTTTGGAACCTATGTCTATGACAGACATCAAACACAGCTCAACTTTTGGCCAATGCACCATGAATCCTATATTGACACCTGTTTAATTCAGCTCCTGTCCTCATGGCAAGAAAAAAAAAAAAAAGACTGAAAAGAGAAAGCGATCATTAGTACCAGGTTTGGGTATGACCCAGATGTTAGATTTGTTAGAAATTAAATTTAAAATAACTGATTAATGCCTTAATACTGTATGTATGCACAGAAATGGCAACTCTAATAATCCAAAGAAAATGCTGTAAAAAATACTGTCCAGGTAGAGAGAGCACCTTCACGGAGGCCATCCACAGTCTCAGCACTGCCTGGGAAAGAATCAGTGGACTGGGAATCTCCTATTGAAACTATTCCAAACAAAATGTGCAGAAGGGGAAATTATGTGCAGAGCACAACATCCCATAACTGGAGCAATAGGCAGAGATGTAACATACGTTATTGGAATAGCAGAAAAGGAGAAGAGGATAGAAAAGTTGAGGTCAGCGTTTGTGCACCTATTGCACATGTGCTGCAAGTGGCTCTTTTTATCATTGAAAGCTCTGAAAGGTTTGCTCTAACTGGTGTAGCTAATAAGAAGTGAGACTATTCCAAAGCTAATAATAGATATCAATCCACAGATCTGAAAAGTTTAGAGGCCACAAATGTACCTCTTACCTGTACAGAGAAAAGAAGATGAATTCTAAGATACTTCTCATCAGAAATCCCCAAACAGGAAAAGAGGACAATGAAATCATTAAGGACTAAAAAAGTTTTTCCATTCTCTCCAGGAAGAGTATCATTCAAAAGGAATAAATAAAGTGTTTGTTAATTGATACAGACAGTAACTGTTTAAAACAATCACACCATTATATAGGATTTTATAGCAAGTAAGTTAGGTGAATAACAGTGATATCACAGAAATGGAGAGAAGAGTAGAGAATATGCTTTTTTATAAGGTCTGTATGTGACATGCAACCTACTTCCCTTTTTTAAAAGTAGATTTAGATATTTAAAAACACATTATTAACTATAGGAATACTACCAAAGAAAGTGATCAGAAGTGAGATAAAATGAAATTATTTCAGATGCTTCATAAAAATTAGAGAAGGCCGGAAAAAGCAACAAAATTAATAAAGATGTTAGCTTTTAATTAAATGTACCAATAATTACCTTGGAATAGTCTTATCACAGTAATAAAAAGGTTTCATATTGCATGAAAGAATCAAACTGCTGTTTATAAGAAACATTCTTCATATAAGTTAAAAGTAAATTGTAAGAGAAAATTGGATCATCCTAGCACAGAAGAAAGGTTGGGTGGCTTCAAGCTAAGACAAAGCAGAATTTAAAAAAGGAAGAGTGAAAAAGCTTAAGAAGAGACATTGCAAGATGATAAAGTGGTTCTCCAAGGAGACATAAGAATCCTAAGGTTTGTGTATCTTAGAACAGAGTGCCAAAATACGTGGAGCAAACACTGACAGAATTCACAGGAGAACTGGAGAAATTCACAATTGTACTTGCAAGCTTTAATAGCACTTTCCTGGTTCACAGACAAAGCAATGAGTAAATTAGTAAAGATATAAATGACCTGCATTGCATTATCCATGTGATCTAATTGATATTTTAGATCACTGATGCATTTGACACATTTTGGTATTTTTTTTTCCTGGAAAAACCTCAGAAAACTAAAAATAAAAGAACACTTCTGATACAGAGCATCTGTGGTAAACTTATCACTAACATCATCTGTAATGGTGAAAGATTGTTCTTCTTCTATATTCAAAATAAAGCAAGGGCATCTCTTCTCTGCTCTTAAATGATATACTAAAGACCCTCACCATGAAATAAAGCAAGAAAAAGAATTAAATCTACGAAGACCTGAAAGGAAGAAGTAAAATGTTTTTTCCATAGATGACATTTCATTTGTGTAAAAATCTTAAGAGATAACAATACTAGATAAATAATCCCAGGAGAAAATTCCATGAGAACTAATTAATACAAGATTAACATGCACAAGTGAAATAAAGTATATATAAGACTTCTTAGAAAATTGCAAAATATTACTCAGAGAAATCAAAAAATCTAAATGGTGAAATGACACCACATTTATATGCTGAAAAAATTAACATCAAAATTACATCTATTCTCTTTGTGATACACAGATTGTCATCTCAGTCAGAATCCCTGCAGATTTATTTGACTATGCGAATAAAATTAATACGGAAATGGAAAGAAGCCAGAGTAATGAAACAATTCAGTAAAAAGAATGAGATTTTGATAGCAACTCACCTTACTATAAAGCTGGAATAACTAGAACAGTACAGTACTAAAATAAAGACAGACTTAGAAGTCAAGAGCACAGAATAGACTATGCAGAAATAGTCTCTGATGCCAATGTGGCCAAGTGATCTTCAAAAATGATGCCAAAGAAATGCAAGGAAAGAGCAGTCTTTTCAGTAAATGATACTCGAACAACGGATAAATGAGTTTCTATCCCTATATTACACTGTACACCATCTTTAACTTGAGATAAATCATATACCTAAATGTAGAACCTAAATCCATGTAATATCTAGAACAAAGCATAAAAGAAAATCTTCACCATCATCGACAACCAGAAGTACAAGCTTTAAAAGAAAATTGACAAGTTGGCCTATCTAAATTAAAACCTTCTGCTCTTTGAAGAATTCATCAAGGTAATAAAAGGCCAAACCATAGAAAAGAAGAAAATATTTCTTACTTATGAGAAATGCATGCAGAGGACATTTAAAACTCAAGAAGGCAACAACTGGATAAAGATCCACAGAAACTCTGAACTAGCCTTCCCAGGGGGTTAAGAGATCAGGCGATAAGCATGTGAACATACAGCTAGCAATATTGTGTTCAGGAAAATCAAAGAAAACTGCAATGAAATGGCACTTTGTACACATAGGATGGTTTAAATCCAACTACCAGTGCTGTGCTGTGGGTGAGATGCAGAGGAGTCCTTTGTACCCTACAGTACCACCTGCACTAGCAACTTCAGGGTTCTCTAAGGTTCACTGCCAACTTAGGAGACGAGCCTGCAGTTACCGAGGTGTCATCTGGTCTGGCCGGTTACTGTGCGTCTCTGTCGTCCGACGACCCCGGAAGGATGAGCGGGGATGCGGAATCACAGCTCCCAGACTCCGTGTTGGTGGCAAAGCTTCTTCCGTTTATTACGGAACTTTCGGGCATTTATATAGGGCGGCTTGGGATGTGATTGGATGAAAGGCGGGAGCAGTGCTCACTTTGGGGGGTGATTCGGCGCAAGGGCAGAAGTAGCATTTAGCAA
>PVIC010037305.1:0-18156 GCA_004025085.1 Thryonomys swinderianus | reverse complement strand
GGAATATTTCTATAGGAAACTTGGTGTGGGAATGTGATGAGGGGAAGGAATAAATATGATACAGAAAGAAAATAAAAGAGCATGTATAAAGGGGGGAGGAGGGGGGAGTGGGTAGGGATATGGGTAAAAATGAGAATTAACTTGTGGCATATACTGGTACAAATTTCCCAATGTTATATGTGATTTTGAGATGTATATACATTGTACCAATAAAGAATTCAATTTAAAAAAATAATAATTTACCAGGGGAAGAATAAGACTAAAGAAAAGAGTTTATTCAAGCCAGAGTATACTGTCAAGAGGGAAAGTGGAAAAGTTTCCCAGACTGGAATCTCAAAGTCATAGTGGGAGACTGAGATTTTATATGGATTTGAAGTATGGGAAGAGTTTAGACAGGGAATGTAGTTATCTCAACACAGCTTTTCTCCAGATCGTCGAATGCCTTGTGGATTTTCCAGTAACATCTATGTTGTGTCTACAGTTTTATGTTTAAAATTGCCATTTGACAAGACCATTTCCTCTATCTCACAGAAGCATTTTGAGCTCTAGATAAGTTCGATATGCATAAACTTTTCCAGAAGATGGATCAGAGCTTATTGGGAGGGATGAATGACAGGCCTTACATCAAAGATTTGGCTTTATCATGTGTACTTTTAGTTACTTACTACATTGTCTCAGTAGGAGCTGGGCAGGATGGCTTCAACTAAGGAATTCTGCTGCTAAATATTTTAACCTTTCTGTTGCCAAAGGACCATCACCACACCTACCTCATGGGATTTCTAGGAGGATTAAACACATCAGCACACGAGATGTACTAACTCAAACATCTGGCCTATTGTGAGCATTCAGTGATTGCCTAGTATTATCTTGCCGAACTTATTTGTCTTATTTCCTGGGGCAAGAGGTCTTATTCACTATTTTCCAAAATGGTGCTCCTGGCTCAAAAAGATTTGGCAAACTGCCTGCAGGAAAGAAAGCAATAAAATCTGGCTTTCTGATTTTTTTTTTTTTTTTTTGCTTTTTGGAGCCAGGGTCTCGCTTTGTAGTTCAGGCTGGCCCTGAGCTCACTATGGTGCCCAGGCAAGCCGCCGCGAACTCAGCAATCCTCCTGTCTCTGCCTCCCGAGTGCTGGGATGACAGGCGTGAGCCACCGCGTTTGGCATTGTGGTATGCGGTGTTGATTGTTGGTGGGCGTGTCTCCACGCCCAGCATTATACGTGGTTACCGGGGATCGAACTCAGGTCCTTGAGCTTGCGAGGCAGGCGCCGGAACCACTGAGCTAACCCTCCGACCCTGGCTTTCTGATTTTTAAGCCTGAGTGAGCCTGGTTAATTTTAAACATGATAAATGATTGAGAGGAAATACTACATACTTTTCTTTTAGTTCAGGTCTGATGGATTCGACATAGTTATTTGCATAGAAGGACACTAATAGCACTATTATGTTTATTTTTAAAAAGAAAAGCCAATTTCTTCCTCCTTGTGTCTCATGAGAATGCAGGGGAATTTTTTTTTTTTTAAGAACAGCAGATTTTTTTCCTCCTGAAGTCTCATGAGAATGGTGTGGGATAATGGCAGGAGCATGTAGAAGGTTTATGAGTTTTTTTTCAAAATGAATACAGGACATAGTAGAAATTTAAACAGAGAAGTAGGGCAGAGACACTGATGTAGAAGATGGAAAAAGAAAAGAATTTCTAACGTGGTAGTTGATATGAAAATAAAGCATTTCAGGGGAAAATCTTTATGAATATTAGAATATGAAAGCCAAGGGCAGTGAGTAAAGTTAGGGATAAGAAAACAGGTGGCAAAAACTACTTGCCAGTCTCAGCTTGATTTTCAAACCCACGTAGATGGTAGGTGAATGTCTCCCTGGGAAGAAAATGTAGAAACCGAACACAGGACTTGGTCTTCTTGTTGCTGTGTGGGATGTTTCCAAACTCACACATCACTTCTGAAATCGTCTTTTGATTCTTTTTTCAGAACCAAGACAATGGGGATTGTATTCTGGGCTGCTCTCAGGGGTCATGATGGGTGCCTTCCTAATTTTCCAAGTGGCAATACTACTGTGGAGAAGAGGTAGGTGTCTGAAAACAAAGACTGTCTGTGGTAAACAGAGGACCTCTCCTCACAAGTAAAGACTTGTGCTCTCCACTGTAATTTTCTGCATGGGATCACCTTTGAAAAGCACTTCATAAGCATATTCTGGAACCTTCCTCAATTCAATTTGAGGCAACATGTCTTCATCCTCTACATCAAGGGATAGGGATATACAGAGATACAAGCCACATGTATCTCATGTGGGAGACGTTATGCAGATAATTTTGGTTCATCACTGCAGCAAAGACATGTACGGGATCTGAGGGGATCCTGACAAGAGGCTTCACAGTGTTCACTAGCAAGAACAATGCCAAGAATTCTTGAATCTCCAACAAAAATTCTCCCACAGTAGACAGACAGCAGCAATAAGACTGTGTTATTCTCCTGAAGTTTAAGTGCTCCCGATAGTATGTCCTGACCTTTCCTCTAAATTTTCCTGATTCAGTATCACAGGCCAATGTGCTCCTTTCAGCCACACCACTGTCAACCCATACAAGAATCAAGATGTCCTGCCCCACAACTAGGGTGGATGTTTTGCCAGACTTTCCCATGGTGAAGGAATGTTCCTATCACCAAAATGATGGCCGATCTCATCTGCAAGTAGACCAGTGTTACTCACATGCTGGAAAAGTCCTTACCTCAGCACTGTGATGTCGGTTTTGCTTACATAAGAAAATGTAGATCATAGCACAGTTGCCCTTTGTCTCATTTCCTTCATCTAAGAGTTCACTGAGGAGGAGATGGGGGAGGGCTGGGTGATTCAGAGAGAAATACTGTCTCAACTCTAAGGGGGTGGGGGTGGGGCAACCACATTTGGATTCTATTATGAAAAAACAATGAGATACCAGAGATGATACAACTGAGATTAATTCACCCACATTAGCCTAGCTAGCAATGGCACAGGGATCCTAACCTACATACTTCCTGCTGAGTACATGGTTAACCTGAGGACAGCAGTGCTCCCTATGCCATCAGGGTTCCCTACCATCTTCCCATCATACGTACCCAGCCTCATCTCTAGTTACCATTTATTCTGTGGAAGCCAATGACACACACCTCAAACCTATGGTAAAATCTATCTTGAGTTGCTCTGCCCTTTGCAAAACATTGCTTACAAAATCTATTGGCAACTTCTGATGATATTATCTCTGGGAGCCAGCTCACACTGAGCCAGCCTCGAATTAACTGTAACAATCTGAGCTCCAGGAGAACATTTACTGATTAAAAACATGGGTTTTGGGCTGGACATGGTGACACATGCCTTTAGTCTCAGCTACTTGGAAGGCTAAAACAGGATTGCTTGAGCCGAAGAGTTCAATCCTGGCAATATAGAGACACATCTTAAAAAAACAGACAAAAAGAGTGTGGGCTTTGTCATTAAACAAACTTACACTTAAATGCAGACTTTGCCACAGATGAGCTATGTAGCCAAGAAAATGGATTCATCCCTCATCTGCAAAGTGGGGGTAGTAAGTTCTTCATAGCATTGTTGTCAGTATACAGGGAACACTGAATGGCGACTTCCATGGATGATGCACACATATGTGCATACATACATACATATATACATGCATGCACACACACACTTACACATATATGTACATACACAGACAAATCTGTTGTAGGTGAGTTAAAATAGTGATGTTTAAGTCCCATAACAAAGACAGAGCTGGGCTGGAAGAATCTAGAAATAGCACTGCAAACAGGCCTACGGACCTTAGTCATGGTAACAGGATGACTCTGTGCCTCAAATAAGAGCTACAAAAGTATTGGTCTACATTCTCAACTATAGTAAGAAAAGAGACTAATGGCCAGAGGTGCTGGTGCACAGCTATAATCCCAGCACTTGAGAGGCTGAAGCAAGAGGATCACAATGAATTTCAGGCAGGCCTCGGCCACATAGTGAGTTCAAGGCCAGTCTGGAATACATAGCAAGACCCTGTCTCAGAAAAAAAGGAAAGAGAGAGAGAGAGAGACTCATAGAGATGATGTGATTTGTCCAGTGTCATTAGCATGACAGTCCAAATGAAAATGTCCTAATTCTAAGGCCATTAGACCATAAGGCCTTTTTATAACTTTATTTTTGCAATGAGAGTGAATTACTCTTGTAATTTAAAAAAGGAAACTTTAAAATTGCCTAAAAATTAAAATGCATTTGCAGTTTATTAGTTTATAGAGACCCAAAGCCCTGAGCAAAATTTCCGGTTGGAGAGCAAAAGAGTAACACCGCAGTTTTATTTTCCACATAGCCCTCCTACACCATCATCCTTGACCCAAACGCATTCACACCAAATCCTCCAGAAATAGGGTGATAAGAAAGCTGTGAATGAAGCAGCAAGCTACCAACTGGAGAATGCAAGAGAGATATAAATAATCAGTCTTGATCTCAAAAAAACCTAGAATCTTTTTTTTTTTTTTTTTGAGACAGGGTCTCGCTTTGTAGTTCAGGCTGGCCCTGAGCTCACTATGGAGCCCAGGCAAGCCTGGAACTCAGCAATCCTCCTGTCTCTGCCTCCCGAGTGCTGGGATTACAGGCATGAGCCACCACACCAGGCAAAACCTAGAATCTTATTAGGAAGCTGAGTATTGCATAAAACAATAGAGATTAAAATAATGAAATACACCAGGGAGAATAACACCCAACATATGCTGGACATGTGCTATGTTCTACACATTTTTATTTCCACATTGTGAGCAATAACTCATTTAATTATCATAGTATCCATGTGAATCCAATATTTCAAATTCTATTTCACAGGTAGACAGGTCAAGGAATTAACTCAGTGTTCGGAGGAAGGAGGGTTCGTAGGGAGCATAAAGTCCAGACAGATTTGTACAGGGAACGAATGCTGGGGCCCACAGGGAGATAACCACTATGGTTTCTTTTCCCTAGGTAAAGCAAAAAAACTGCAGCCAGCGATGGAAGAAAAAAGCCGTACTATCTATGCCCAAGTCCAGAAAGCAGGTGTAAGTTCTATACTTGGTTGGGGAAAGACCTGTTTTGTGTCCCATAGGATTCCTGACCAGTCCACCTAGCACATCTGACATTTGTGGTTCCACATGGATTCTAGAGCAGATGAAATTAGATACTCAGAAGTCACGAATAAGAGTGTTACTAAAGGTCACTGTGCCAATGGCATATTATTTTTGTTTGTTTGTTTTTGTTTTTTTGAGACAGGGTCTTGCTTTGTATTTTAGGCTGGCTCTGAGCTCACTATAACCCAGGCCAGCCTGGAACTCAGCAATTCTCCTGCCTCTGCCTCCCGAGTGCTGGGATGACAGGTGTGAGCCACCACGCCTGGCACTGTGGTATGTGGTATTGATTGCTGGTGGGCATGAGTCTCCACGCCCAGCATTGTGTGTGGTTACCGGGGATTGAACTCAGGACCTTGCACCTACGAGGCAGGCGCTGGAACCACTGAGCTAACCCTCTGGCCCCTAACCAATGGCATATTATTGAACAAGAAAAACTCAGTAATCTTCTGATCATCTGCTTGTTCATGGGGAAAATATGAAGCAGCTTTAAACTCACAACACGTGACTCTTTCCATCTCTAGTATCCTAGGATCGTACTGTTCCGTGTTATTAAACTCTCCTCTGGGGAAAGGGTGCAGGTTAAGGAGGAGGGGAAGGTTCCATGGGAAGGGAATCCATGGTGTGACATATAGGAGGACTGACCCAAGCTTAGGCATTTGCAAAGTGTCAAAGCAACAAGGGAGGAAGGAGCTTGAAAATTCTGGTTAGAGTGCGGTTGAGGTAGAGGGTGATCTGCAACCAGGAGATGGAAGAATGAAAAACTGTGCTAGAGTGGCCACTGGGTGGGAGAGTGTGGTGGGAAAAGCCCAGACATGCTGGAGTTGAGCAGCTGTGCTGGAGCGAAGAGAGGGAGGCTCAAAGGATGGTACCTAGGTATGGAGACCTAGCTTTTCCAGAGAGGAGCTGATTCTAGGTGGCCATAATCTGGCCATTTGGAGTGGGAGAGGCAAGTTCAGGATTTAGAGAAATAAAAAATGAAAATAAAGACAGATATGATTACTATTTTGGAAAATTTCATCAGATCCCAATACATTGACTTCTGAAAATTAGGAAATACATTTGGGGGCAAAGCCCTTATTTCTGTTCTATCCTATGGCCTGGAAGTTTTATTAGACAACTTGTGGCCCCTATGAAAAAAAAGTCCATTAAACACAAAGGAATTCCCTTACCCCCTTTGTCACAGGGTTAGATAAGGCTCACACAAAGTGTCTTCCCTACTTACTACCTTACTGCTAGCATTCTTCTTTTCTACTAGGAAGTAGAACTTATATCTCAAAAACAAAACAAAAAAACCCCAAACAAACAAACAAAAAAACACACCACAACACATCAGCATGAACTCAGGGAATTACCATTAGGCACCCACAAGGTAAGCCAAGTCTTCCTATCTTGTTTTCTTTCAAGAGATTTTAAACTATTCTTGTCCTTCTAAACTTTCATATGCATTTTTAAATCAGCTTCTCCAAGAACTACACAAAGAAAAATGTGCCCTATTAGGATTGCATTGAGTCTGCCAATCTATTTACAAAGAAATGACATCTTAGTACTGAGTCTTCTGACGTCATAAACCACTGCCTCCCCAGGTCAAGGAACAGAACATTGCCGGCCACCTCCCGCCCAATCACTGTGCCCTTCTTCCTCCCCAAAGATAACCATTTTCTTGACTTTAGCAGCACACTTTAGTTTTACTTTATAAAAGTAGAATCTTCTATTATTTTTCATATGTCTAATTACTCAGTTTCACAAGGTTCCTACATGTCTTTAAAGTAGATATGAATATGCATTTTCACTGCTTTGTAAAATATCGAAGGGTGAAAATATTAGCCTTTTATCCAGTTAACTACTGATGGGCATTTGACTTGTTTTCGGTTTGAGGCCGTAATGCAAACTACAGTTATGAACATTCACATTCATATCTTCTGATGGATTTATACCCATTTTTGTTGGGTTTATACCTAGAAGGAGAATTTCTGAATGATGGTGAATTGCAAATTGAATGCATAAGATCCAGTTTTTCTTCCAAGTGGACTTGCCAATTTACATTTCTATGAATGAACTTCCATTCCCACCCACGCTAGCTAAAACTTGGTCTTTTAAATTTTAGCCATACTGTTGGGTTTGTCTTATCGTTTTATTTTGCACTTATCAATTCATGAGGAAATTCAGCAACTTGTCATACATTTATTGGCTATATTCACATTGTCTTTCTTAAAAGACCTATTAAGTCTCTTGCCAATTTACCTTAGAGTTTAGGCTTTCTTAATGGATTTGTATAAGCTTTTACATATTTTGGATGTAAGCCCTTTGGATATCCAGATAGAGGATGATAGATGAGTTCATATTTTGGATATGAGCAGTTGTATCTGTAGCATCCGTGGCTTGTCTTTGCAAGTTTTTAGAGACTTATTGATTAAGAAAAGTTTTTAATTTTAGTATACAGCAACCTAGTCATCTTTGCTTTTATAGCTAGCATTTTTTTGTGCTCCATTTGAGAAATGTTTCTCTTTTCCAAGAGAATGAGAATATTCTTCTAACACCTTCTAAAGCTTTATAGTATTTCTTTCATATTTGTATTAATTATATATTTGAAAATAGTTTGGGTTTAGAGGGGTGAAGTTTTATTTTTTCTTATGTGGGTAAGCTACTGACCATCTTTTTTGTTTTTATTTTGTTTGGTTTGTTTGTTTTTTAGGGTTATTTTGTTGTTTTGGGTTTTTTGTGTTTTTTTTTTTGAGACAGCATCTTTCTTTGTAGTTCAGATTGGCCCTGAACTCACTATTTAGCCCAGGTTGGGCTTGAACTAGTGGCAGTCCTCCTGCCTTTGCCTCCCAAGTGCTGGGGTTACAAGAGTGAACTATCACGTCCAGCTCATTGACCATCTGTTGAAGAGATTGTCCCAACCCCATTATATTGTCTTTACCAGAACCCAAAGTCTATATATGTGCAATTGTTTTGACATCTTTATTCTGCTCTGTAGACTTTTTGCTTATATACCTACCACTACCATATTATCTTGCTTACAGATATACTATAAATTTTACTGTCTAGTAAAATAAGTCTTCTCATTTATTCTTTTTCTTCAACAGTTTTGGACTACTGATCCTTGGCATTTTCATATATATTTCAAAATCATCTTATAGAACCTCAAATACTGTTAAAATTTTAATTAGGATTACATAGATAACTTTGAGGAAAATATACATCTTTATTGTATTGAGTCTTTAAATTCACAAGAATTGATATATCCTTTCTTTTCTTTAAATCTTTAATTTCTGAAGTCAAAGAAATGTCTGATGTTCTCTGAATAAAAAGATTTTATGTTCTTTATAACATATTACTTGGTAGTTGATATTTTGGAATACTATCATTAACGTTACCTTTTCCAAACTTTTAAATTTCTGTTCTTTATTATTGATATATAGAAGTACAATTACTATTTGTGTATTTGACTTATATCTGAAACATTGCTAAACCTACTTGTAAGTTTAGTCATTTTATCTACAGATGACTGGGATTTTCTCTGTACACAATTGTATCATCTGTAAAAAAGAATAGTTTTATTTCTTCATTTACAAATGACAGAACTCTTTTTTCTCTTCCCTTAATTTTACTGACTGAGATGTCCCTGAACGTAAATGGAAATGGTAACAGTGACATCCTTGTAAAGCTCCAACCCTGAAAAGAGAGGTCTCAGTTTCTCACTATGAAGTATGATTTTGGTTGAATGTTTTGTGGAATTGCCTCTTGTTTTTAACTACATGGGGAATATTGTTGGAAGTTGGTACAGTTCCTGCTACCATATATGAAACCCTGGGTTCAAGTCAAGTACTGAAAAAAAAAAGATTTCTGTTATTGGCTTACATTTTATCGTGAACTGATGATGGCTTCTATCAACACTGAACTCTGCATCCCTTGAGATAATCTTATGATTGCTGTTTCTCATATATCTGCTGCTCTGCCAAACTATAATGGTGTACAAAAGTCAAGCCCAGTTTGTGCTCCTGAAATAGAATCAATTTAGGCTGATCCTTGAAAAATACTGCTGGAGCTTGCTTCCTAATTCTGTTCATTTCTTTCTACTGAGTAAACGTGACTTGTAGTTCTCTCTTATCATGCCTTTATGCAGTTTTCATTACGTTAAACTCACAAGGCTAAAGTATGTGTTAGTTTTCCAAGGCTGCCACAACAAATTACAACCGATGTGGTGGCTTGTAACAATAGAACGTATTTTCTAGCTGTTTTAGAGCCCACAAACCTGAATCCAAATGAGCAGTTGCAGAACTTACCTTCTCAGAGAGAGTTCTTCTCATCTTTCAGCATCTGGTGGCCCCAGGAAGGCTTTGGTGTCTGCTCTGGAGCCATCGTCCTGTGATCTTTGCCTCCACATTCCCAGGACCTTTCCCCTCTGTGGCTCATCCTTTCCCATCTCTCAGATGGACGTTCATCACCTTTGCTTAGAACGCACCCTAATCCAGGGTGACTTCATTCTGAAATTCTTACTTTCGTTACGTCCTCAAAACCTTTTGTTACAAAGTCACTTTCTGAGACTCTGGCCACACACAGCTCAACCCACCCCATGGGATTTTTTTTACATTTTGTGATTTTTCTAGAAATGTTTGGATAAGATTGACTTACTTTTCATAATTATGTAGAATTACTGACGGTGCTGTTCGAGACAGCTGGAGCTTCTTTGGTAGAGGATTTTTAAAACTGTTTTCATTACTCTGTTTTCTCTTCCATTACCTTAGTAACTACATTCTTCTGTTTTGTTAATTGCCACCCTCAAATTATAGAATGCATTCCTCACTCATTGGGTGTCATTATTTAGCCCATTTATACTTTATATTGTACTATAAATCTTTTTAGAATTAATGTTATTGGTATATTTTATATATACATATGTTATGATCACATTAAACATTGAAGGTTTGCACCTGTACAGGACACATCTTGATTCTCATTTTTTCCCATTCCCCTGCCTTCCCTACAACTCCCTGCTCCTTATATACATAAACTTTGTTTCCTTTGTTTTGACCATCAAGTGTGTTCTTTCCCTTCCTTAAGCCCCTATCCCCCTTTTCCCTTTGAATGTTTTCTTATTTCCCAATACCTGTGATACATTTTAGAACTCATTTATACCTTCAGTTACTCATACCAAAGAAATGATATGACATTTACATATCTGTGTCCTATATACTCCACTTATGAGTATGTCTTCAAGGTACATCCATTTGAGTTTAAATGATTCAAATTTATTAGCCTTTATGGTGGAGTAATACTTCAGTTTTTTTTTTTTTTTTAAAAAAACACATCTTCGCCGGGTGTGGTGGCTCACACCTGTAATCCCAGCACTCGGGAGGCAGAGACAGGAGGATTGCTGAGTTCGAGGCTTGCCTGGGCTACATAGTGAACTCAAGGTCAGCCTGAACTACAAAGCGAGACCCTGTCTCAAAAAAAAAACAAAAACACATGTTTATCCAGCCTCTTGTTGTTCAGGATATGGGCTGTTTCCAAGATTTAGCTATCACAAACTGAACTGCTATAAACATGGGTGTGCATATGCCTCTGTAATATAAATATTTTCATTTTTTGTGTATGTACTTAGCAGGGAAATAGCAGGGTCAAATGGGACATCTAATCCTAGTTTTTTAAAGGAATCTCCACATTGATCTCCATGGTGGTTACACCAGGCTACATTCCCACCAACAATGGAGAAGGGTTCTTCCCACAGCCCTGCTAGCATTTGTTGTTGGTTGATTTCAAAAGCAATTCTAGGCAACAAAGACATGACAGTGGGTATCACAATCCCCAACTTAAAACTACACTACAAAGCCACTGTGGTAAAAAAGCATTGTACTGGTAAAGAAACAGACCCAAGGATCAGTAGAATAGACAAAAGATCCAGAAACAACACCAGATATACTAAGCCACCTCATCTTTGACAAATGAGCAAATACCCTCACTGGAGGAAAGGCAGCCTCTTGAACAAGTGATGCTGGAAAAACTGGGTTTCAATCTGCCAAGGACTTAAACTAGATCTATCTTTTTAACCATGCATGAAACTCAAATCAAAGTGGATTAGAGACCTAAAAATTAAAACAGGAACTCTAAGCCTGCTGGAAGACAGATTAGTTAATATTCTTGGAGACAATGCATATGAAAAGACTATGAACAAAACTTCTGCAGCACTGGAACTAGCAGAAGGAATCAATAACCAGGATCTCATCTTATTAAAAAGCTTCTAGGTCTGGAGATGTACTCAGTGGTGCCAGAGCTTGCCTAGCAAACACAAGGTCCCTGGTTCGATCTCTGGTAACCACATATAGCAATACTGGGCGTGGTGGCTCATACCCACCAGCAATCAGTACCACACACCACAGTGCTGGGCATGGTGGCTCACGCCTGTAATCCCAGCACTCGGCAGGCAGGAGGATTACTGAGTTTGAGGCTTGCCTTGTCTACTTAGTGAGCTCAGGGCCACCTTGAACTACAAAGCAAGACCCTGTCTCAAAAAAAAAAAAAAAGTTTCTGCCCAGCAAGAGAACCCACCAGGAAAAGAAAAGACCACCTATAATATGGGAAAGAATTTTTATAGCTGTTTCTCAGAAAAGGGCTACTATCTAGAGTATGAAAAAAAAAAACTTTTAAAAAATCATTCCCCCGCTGGGCATGGTGGCTCATGCCTGTAATCCCAGCACTTGGGAGGCAGAGGCAGGAGGATTGCTGAGTTTGAGGCTTGTCTGGGCTACATAGTGAGCTCAGGGCCAGCCTGAACTACAAAGCGAGACCCTGTCTCAAAAAAAAATCATTCTCCCAAATTTAAAGACCCAATTCAGAAATGGACATCTGAAATGAACAGACATTTTTCAAATGAAGAAATAAAGGCAGCTAAGAAATATATGAAGAAACGTTCAACATCATTGTTCATTCAAGAGATGCAGATGAAAACAACACTGAGATTCTGTCTCACTCCACACAGAATGGCTGTTATCACAAAATCAACTGCACCACAGATCTGAAGTCCATTGTAATCTACCTCCTGACTTATGTGCTATTTTGGTCATTACTTTGATTTCATATATGTTTTAAGCATGTAAGACATAATTAATACTGTTTTAATTATCTATATATAGAAATATATATATATATATATAAACTTTGTCATTCCTTAAATTTTCCTTCACCTATATTTACAATGACTATACCATTTTAAAGACTAAAATAATATAAACAATTATTCAGAAAAGAGCCAGTCTTCTAACAGAATTCCAAGGGAATTCAAATGCACAGAAATAATGAGAGAAATCCTGGATTAGGTGAGGCCCAAGCAGTTCCAGGACTGAGGAACACATTCTCTCCCCAGGCAATTTATCTCACACTTGAGCATCTTTTGCTGTTAGAAAGTTCCTCGCTCTGTTGAACCAAAATACTTCCCCCGTTGGTAATTTTACCTCAAACAAGGAAGGCTCTACTGACAATTTCCTCTTCTATATAGCAATCCAACAAGTGTGTAAAAGAACGTGACCTTTTCTTCAGAAAAAAATTTCCAGTTCTTTAATTTTATATTAAATGAGAAGATTTATTCACATTAAACACACTTGCATTAAGTGCCGGGCGTGGTGGCTCACACCTGTAATCCCAGCACTCGGGAGGCAGAAACAGGAGGATTGCTGAGTTCGAGGCTTGCCTGGGCTACATAGTGAGCTCAGGGCCAGCCTGAACTACAAAGAGAGACCCTGTCTCAAAAAAAAAAAAAAAAACAACACTTGCATTAAACCACCATCTGCTGTAGTTTCAACTTTTGTTGCAGACCCAGAGAAAACAGGGACAGTCTTGAACTGGACTGCTGTCTCCAAAGTGTGCTGAGAGAGGATGTTCTTATCATAAGTTATACCATTCCCATCTCACAGGGGTAGCATCTGCATTTACCCCTACATTAGCTTGTCTTGGTATTATAGACTTTAATCCATTCACGCAATATCAACTGAAGGGCTTTTTTTTTTTTTCTTTTTGAGACAGGGTCTCGCTTTGTAGTTCAGGCTGGCCCTGAGCTCACCATGTAGCCCAGGCAAACCTCGAACTCAGCAATCTGCCAATCTCTGCCTCCCGAGTGCTGGGATGACAGGCATGAGCCACCACGCCCGGGTGAAGGGCTTTTTATTTTATTTTGTTTTGTTTGTGCCCAGCACTCTTCTGTGAGAAAATGTAAAGAAAAATATACATTTTTTCTTTTCTTCTGTCCTCTCCACCCCCTCTACCCCCAGCACTGAGTACTGAACCTAAAGAATATTGAGCTATATCCCCAAACTTATTTATTTCTTTATTTTTTTGTTTATTTATTTTTATTTTGAGAGAGGATGTCACTAAGTTGCCTAGATTACCCACCAACTTGCGTTCGTCCTGCCTGAGCCTCCCAAGTAGCTGAGATTATGCCCGGCTACGTAGGCTATTTCTTAAGGAACTTACAGTCTACTGGGGGGAAATATTACATAGATGTACGACAGTGTTTGCAACACAGCATTCAGTTGCCATGATGTGTGAATTAGACTCTAAATACGCGACAAATTTAAGTGAAACATAGAAAATGAGGTGACCAAAGAAGACTAGTCATAGAAAGAAGATACGCTGTAAGTTAAAAGCCCCTGGTGGCAATCTTGGCTTTGACACTTCATGCACACACATAGTAGGAAAGTCCTGAAATTTTTGAACTTGAGTGTCTTCATTGTCAAACGTAAGTAGTGATGATGTGTTGACACACAGAAAGTGGTTAGGAGGCCAATGCCAGGGTGAGGGGTAGCAGGGACAATAGCAGGGGACTGAACAGATGCTGATAGTCCAGGTGCCATGAGCGAGACTAAGTTCTTCTAAAATCCTGGCCCCTTCCGTGGCCCCTGTAGGAACCAATTCACACCTTCCAACACTCGAGAAATGGTAACAGTGAATGAGGCTGTCTTGGGGGGGTTGTGAGCTCTTCAGTGTCACTCGGGGAGTCCAAGCAAAAACTGAAGGACTGAGTTCTGGGGTGGTTAAGGGAGCATTGCTGCTGGGGAAGGAGGCCGGACCAAGTAACTCCAAGGAGCTCTTACACCTGAACATCTTGAATCTGTGTTTCTCCACAGGGAATGCATGGGAATGAGCCATCTGCTCCAGTAACCTGCTTTCTTTGCTTCTCTTCCAGCCTCTTCAGGAGACACCTGACGCCCAGCCAACTCAGGACCCCTGTACCACCATTTATGTGGCTGCCACAGAACCTGTTCCAGGGTCTGCCCAGGTGAGGCATCTGTGCTCCTCATGGAGAAAGGGAATACTTTAGAGAGGGAGTAGGTGGAGGAGTAGAAGGCAGGTAAGATTTTTTTTTTCTTTCTGGTGGAGATGAAATGAAACCAACTGTTGAGTTCTTGGTTGAGAAGTTAGCCCACAGCAAAGCAGTGAGGAGTAGCTGTGGCTTGGCGTTAGGGCTTCCTTGAACCCCATAACCTGCTCACGTGGGATGAGCTGTGCCCTCTGCCCCTCGGCTGGCATTTCCCTGGTTGTCCAAGGACCACATCAGAACCAGCTGGCACTGATTATAAAGAAAGATGCCTGGAGCCTCCCACCCAGGACTCTGTTAAGTCCAAACAGACATGGACAGAACCCAGCGACCTACATATTAAAACACAACAGAGGCCAAGCGATTCTGGTGCACACTTAGTGGGGACTGCAGCTCAGTGCAGGAGTCTTCAGCTCCACCTGCAAAACAGAATCCCCAGAGAGCCTTGTAAAGATGCTCGTGGCCTGTGTTGAAATATCCCACGTACCCACCCCTATGAACCATTATTCTGTGTTAATAAAAAATTAACTTAAAACATTGCTTACCACCGTAAAAGATGCTCATGTCTCCACCCTGACAGCTACACTCAGTCGTACTATGTGAAGGTGGAGGCAGCAAGCGAGAGGAGAACATGGTGTGCCCCTGGGAGCAAGGCTTGCCCCATCCAACCCAGGGCAAGACCAACAGAGGCCGCTTCACTTGCGGCAGGAATCCTTCCTTCACTAAATGAACTGAAGTGCATTCCGGGTTTAAGTTTTTGTTTCAGTTGGACCATATGAAGGAAGGAATTCTAGGAGCCAGTCCGGGGTGACAGAGGATGAGGGCTACAGAAATGCATTTGTGCTTCTTCGAAGTTCCTCCTGCGTGTACACCCAAATATGCCTGAGCCACAGATCTGTTTCACGTACCCACCCCCCGAGGCCGAGGGTGCTCTTCCAATGAGCTACGTGCCTTTTTTTTGAAGCAAGTTCTGGCTAAGTTGCCCTGGCAGGACTCTGACTGCAGTCCTCCTGTCTCAGCCTCTCAGAGCTAGGACTACGGGCATGCTGGGCTCAGATTTTCACCTTGACGCCTATGCTCAGTACACTATCCTACCCAACAGGGAAGTAAAACTCTAAGTCTGACTTTTAAAGCTTTTAAAAATAACATTGATTTTTAAATAAAGTTCCCTTGGGGAAGGAAAACTGTATGTTATATTTACATTTTTACAGCAAGGCCTCCTAAATTGCATATTCCCTGCTCTTTCTTTCTCTGACTCTCCTCGGGCCACAGGAAGTCTCTGTCCACCATCTTCTTCTCCTTCCCCACGCCCTCTCCTATGGCTCCCACTTCTCTCCTCTCTCCTCGGGTCTTGTTAGCCCTTTTTAAACCTTCATAGCTTCATTCTTGGGTTTTCCCCTGTAAACGGTTTTCCTTACAAGGAAAGGGAAGAGAGACAGAGGTAGCACACTGAGTACCGGTCTTCAGACCCCTGAGGCTGGGCCTCTGGGCTCCAGGATGACACATTCCTGCCCGGGAGGGAGCTGTGGCCCTGTCTGCAGACAGCGAGAAGCCTGGAAGTCTGGGCCCCTGAGCTGCGCCTCTAGGGATTCCCTGTCTGTGACAGACCCTCAGCAAGTTCTCGTGCTACGTGATCAGAGATGCTTTCCTTTTCCTCAGCAATGCTGATTCCATTCACAGCTGATGAAGCCAGGGCCCCACCCCTTTGCTCATGACTTCTGTTTTGCCCGCAGGAATTAAATTCCATCACCATCTATTCCAGTGTGGCACTTCCAGAGAGCTGACACCCAAAGCTGGTGAAGGGACTTTCTGAAAGAAGGTGAAAAAAGTAAACTGAACACCGAACTTGGCCCCGGGCCTCAGTTCTCTGTGACAGACACTCTGCACATCTGAACCCTCTTTTGGATCAATGTCTGTTGATGCGTCTCCATGCACTTCTGGAAGTGGACATGGCAGGGGTGGCCCCCAAGTGTTTAGCCTGATCTGCAGCTGGCACAGGACTGAACAGAGAGCTCTTCGCGTAGTTCTCCCTCTTTGTGATGTAGCAGATGAAATGGATGAGGTGAGACCAGACTTCTGGACATCTCATTCTTTGCAAAGATGGACAATAAAAGCCAAAGACAGAAAGCCAGAACATCTAGCGTCTCACAGAGAGCTGGTCCCCAGCCGTGACGTCTGGAACAGTTTATGTTTTGGCTTTATTCTGGGAGTTGATCTCTGTCACTCACAGACCTGATTGAGGACTGGTGCCTCAGTTTCTCTCTCTGGATGAAGAGTGAAGGACGGAGTCTTGTTTTATGTAAAACACTCAGAGATAATTCTATAAAAGGATGAATATTTTATTTGCAGAAAGGAAGTAAAAAATAGTAAACTGAAAGAATGATGTTTTTTCTCAAGGTCTCTGGCTTTGCACAAATGAACAGAAATCATCTAAGATTCTTAAAAGTGTCATTCCACTTTAAAGAAAAGTGGCCAGTGTCTGGTTATGCTGAGACAAAGCAACTTGGGCTAGTCAGAGTTACCTGTCTCGGGGAGATCTTTCCCTTCTCAAGATGACTTTTAGATGTCAGCTGCTCTTTCATACCCTCAAGCAACAAGCCCAGAATCAGACACTTTCCACCTCAGCTTGGAGGCCATTTTACCTCTCAGGCCTTGTGTGGAACCTCAGGTCCCCACCTACTGCTGTATACCTCTCCTTAGACTCAACTTCCTGTCAAGCAGATGATTAAATTATTTTGACCCAGCTGTTTCAAATGGTATGCTTCAGTCACTTAGTCTACCAGCTATAGACAGGAAAACCTCTTTAAATAAAGTCCCATTTTCTTCCAATTTTTGCTTTTAGATAGGTCATCTGTCAACTTTTCGCTCTCCTTTCTCTTACGGGTTCTTGTCAAACTTTGACAAATACTTGAAGAAGTAAGTAACTACCGCGCCACTGTATAACAAAGAGCACCGACTCCCCGGCTCAGACCTCAGAGCCCCTCTTGTCCCTCCTACTCCCACTATTTGATCAGTTCCCACATTAGGCTCCGTTGCTCTGCGCAGCTCATTTGCTGACACCAAATTCTGAAATATCGTCCTTAAGTTTCAAACAACAGAAACTGACACTGGATTTTTTTTTTTCTAATATAGGAAAAGAACTTATTGAAAAGCTATCAGTTGGTTCAAACAAGTGCTAGGAGATTCCTATGACTATGCTTTGCAATGCGCAGGAAGAAGACAGAGTGGGCTGTGGGTGAGACCACAGCCAAAGGCCAAGCCAGGGGCGGTGATCACGGGCGCCCCAGGTCCGTGGCGCCGTCCACAGCACTAGCCCAGCCCGGCTCCCGCCGCCTCGCTGCCTCTGCTGGCCCCGGGACTCCGTGTCACCTGCTGTTGCGCTGTCTGCCACCACCCCGTCCTACCCCCAGGGAGGCCGAAAAGTGGATATGTGGCTTTTTTTGCTCTTATTTGTTGGTGTGCTTTGATTTTTATGAATTAAAAAATTTCCCAAATAGAAAGAAGTGATGTTCAGATGCCAGACTAGAAAAAGTGAATTAAAAATAGCAATAATGTCTATTACATCACTGTTAAATAACCTTAGACTTTCTCATCCTCTTTTTCTCTCTCTAGATATAAATATATATTTCACTAAATATAATATCACTAAATATAGATAGATAGATAAGATAGGTAGACAGGTAGGTAGGTAGATATAGATAGATGATAGATAGA